>CM035442.1:135238355-135305855 GCA_020310875.1 Ceratopteris richardii
ATTTGGTAGTACCTACTCATTTCTTGGAGTGTCCATCCATCCATCCATCCCAACAGTGGTATCAGAGCAAAGTTAAGGTAAAATGGGAGATGGTTTTCCTTCTTTCATTGATAAATTGGACAAGAAAAACTACCAAGAATGGTCCTTGAGGATGAAGACATACTTGCAAGGAAGGAGCCTTTATGGATACATCTTAGGAGATGAGGAGATGCCCATATTTAGAAGCAAAGGACAACCTACAAGAGAGGAGCATGAAAGACTCAACACATGGTGTGCTAAGGATGCATTAGCAAGGTCTTAATTACTTAACTCAATCTCTGATTTTCCTCTTCCACATATTAGGAACTCTAAGACATCCCAAGCGACTTGGGAAACATTGTCTTCATATTTCTCTTCCAAGACAAGGGATAGGAAGAACCAATTGAGGATTGAGTTTACCACTCAAAGAAAGCAACCCAAGCAAGGCATCTCAGAGTATGTGACAAAAGTCAAAGATGTCGCAGATAAATTGGCAAGCATAGAGAAGAAATTGAAGAGGAGCAGATTGTAAGACAAGTGAGCAATGGCATTAAAACGGATGAAAAATGGGAGAGCTTCACAACTACCATGGACTTGTACATGGACATTCAGATTCCAGAACTTACCACACTCATGGGGAAACTATTTACCCGTGAAGCCAAGCTCAACAAAAATGGAGATTCATCAAGAGGTAATAGCTCTTCTACCCTATGCACTGATAAAAGTAAATCCAAAGAGAAAGGGAAGAACAAAAAGGTTAAAGATGAAGGAACTACCTCCGAAGTCAACTATGCAGGGAGAGGTAGTGTTACACTTATGTGTTCTTCAGGTAGCTTTGATGTGAACCTTTTCCCTATACATGGGCTCTTTTTACTCTAGTGCTAGCTAGAGGTTTTTTCCCCATGTTATCACATACTTGATATTTTCATATGTTGTGGTACTTTGTACTTAGGGATATTATTCAGCTCTTACTTCAGTTCAGTTCATCGTCAATAGAGAGAGCTATTCTAGCCATCGTCTTCTCTGTGTGTCTTGCTACGTTTGTGCTCCTTGTGTGTGCTTCTCGTGTGTCTCTCGCTCTTCTACACACACCCAACAGTGGTATCTGAGCAGGTTCAGCTCCTTCTCAAGTTTCGGTTTTTCGCGTCGCGACGCACACACACTTCTAACAACGCAAATCGACTTAGGAGCATAGAACTGTGAATTTTTGCAGCCAAGAAACATTTCCACCAAGTGCGTTTGGGTTTTACCCCCATTTCAAAGCCATTCGTGTAGTCAGAATTCAGCACTCATTTTAGCTTTCATGGAAGTGAAGATTTTGTCACATTCTTGTTCCTTAGTGAAATGGCAGGCAACAATGACTTGTTTGGCATGATTCAAGCTGAAGATAAGCTTGATGGACGAACTATCCGATGTGGTCTTACATGATGAAGCATGTTCTTGTTGCAAAACAACTTTGGAACATAGTGGCAGATGTAGATTGAAGACCGGCAAGTTCTTCTACTTCACAGTCTATTGTCATAGGTGGAGCTTCTTCTTCGAGTACAGTGGTTTCTCCTTCTCCACCTACACAGAAGCAGCTTATATGGGATGGAAAAGATGCTCAAGCTCATGCTTTGATTGCGCTTTCAGTGAAGCATCATATAGTTCCACACATTCGGTCATGTTCTACATCAAGATAGTCATGGGACACTCTTGCATCTTTGTATGTCATGCATAATGAAGCACGTGTTGCATACTTGAGGAAGCAACTTGAGGATGTATGTATGGCTGAAAATGAGTCAGTGGATGTGTATGTGACACGCATCAAAGACTTGAAAGAGCAATTGGCAAACATAGATGAGATCATTCTAGATGCATCACTCATTTCTACATTGTTGAAAGGATTATCAGAATCTTTTCAAAGCTTTGCTATTACACTCCGTTTGGTTGCAAAAGGAAATCCTAATATGTATTCATTTGATGAGGTTGTGTCTCTTCTTTTGCAAGAAGAGCAATCTAGAGTGAATAGGAGTCGTTTGATTGAGGGAACGCAAGCACTTGCTATCTCACAAAAGGGGAAAAGCAAGTATGGTTCAGCTTTGGGTTCATCAAAACCAAAGCCTCAAGCTTCCTCTTCCACTCATTCCTATAATGATGGTGATTTGCTAAAGAAGAAGAGATGCAAATATTGCCGAAAGGCTGGTCATACTATTGATGAGTGTAGAAAGCTTGCTAAACGCAATGAAAAGAAGAAGGAATCCAGCATGTCTATTGCTGAAAATTCAGCAAATACAAAGAATGATGAAGTTAACATGGCTCAATATTTTTGGGCATGTGTTTTTACATGTCATTATGATGCTTCTTTACATTCTAAATGTATGGTTGTGAGTGAGGCTGTTTCGGATTGGTTCTTTGATAGTGGTTCTTCAAAGCACATAACATCATGCAAAAGATTTTTTGTCTCTTTGAAATATGCACCTAAAGGAGGACATGTGGTGTGTGCAAACAATGCCTCTGATCCTATCATTGGAGTAGGAGAAATTGAGCTTACGGCTGCAAATGGAGGTGTGATTCTCTTGAAAAATGCATTGTATGTGCCCGGTATCAAGAAGAACTTAATTTCAGTTCCGTTGATTGCCAAAGCTTGACTTCATGTACACTTTGTTGATGATAAGTGTATAGTTCATGATTTTAGCAATGGCAATGTTATCGTGATGTCCGGTACATTATGTAATGGTTTGTATCGCATGGATACATACAAGAGGGCTGTCTCGAATGCCTTAGTAGCTCATACTTCTTCCATGGCTGAAATGGAGCTTTGGCATGCTCGTTTTGGTCACTTGCACTTCAATACTTTGCTCTACTTGCAAAAGAAGGACATGGTT
The DNA here is from genome assembly GCA_020310875.1 of Ceratopteris richardii. Taxonomy (NCBI): domain Eukaryota; kingdom Viridiplantae; phylum Streptophyta; class Polypodiopsida; order Polypodiales; family Pteridaceae; genus Ceratopteris; species Ceratopteris richardii. The sequence goes on from CM035442.1 coordinate 135,241,241, forward strand.
ATTGGCTTGCCTACAGCTGAGTCCATTGAAAAGCATGCATGTGAAGGTTGCATTCTTGGAAAAATGCATCGTGCTTCTTTTCCAAAAGATGGTCATAGACACACTACAAGAAAATTGCAGCTTGTTCATAGTGATGTATGTGGTCCCGTCAAGACTCCATCTTTTGGGAAGCATGTATATTTTGTTACCTTCATTGATGATGCTACTCGCCATACATGGGTGTATTCTATGAAAGCAAAGAATGAGGTATTTTCTTGTTTCAAAGATTTTTAGCTATGGCTGAAATTTTTTCTTCATAAAAGCTTTTGACTCTATGCACCGATCGTGGTGGTGAATACATGTCACATGAGTTTAATGCTTTTCTTTGTGAAAGAGGTATTTCACATCAATGTACGGTGCCATATACACCTCAAAAAAATGGTGTTTCCGAGCGTAAAAATAGAACTCTACTTGAAATGGCATGATGTATGGTTAAAGGAAAGCATTTTTTTGATAAGTTTTGGATGGAAGCGGTCATGTGTGCAAATTATGTGTTGAATTGCTGCCCTACAAAAGCATTGAGAGTCATCACTCCTTATGAGGCTTGGAATGGTCATAAGCCTATGGTTAGTCATATGCGTGTGTTTGGTTGTTTGGCATATGCTCTTGTGCCATCACAACAACGTCACAAACTTGATGGCAAGGCAAAGAAATGTATATTTGTTGGTTATAGTGATGAAAGTAAGGGATATCGGTTATACCATCCATTGAGGAATAATTGAGAGAATATTTGTAATCACCTAGCAAAAACTCGTGGACTTGTTAGATAGAAAAGTAACTACTTCATTGAGGGAATATTTCCTAGATTAAAGGAATGCTTTTAGAGAGACCAAAAGTTGAATTCAAATTCAAATTTGAATGAAGCACTTATAAAATGTAGCATGTAAAAGTCACGATCGGAAGTGACTCAATTCCCAAGTTCTCCATTGTCATTTTGTAAGAGAGTGAGGTCTACATTGTAGCCTACACTAATCACCATCATTAGGCTATGATTGTCAATCCTATGAGCTTGTACAACATTGTTCATTAATACAATAGATCATCTATGATCTCTCTATCATAGTCATTTATAACAGTCAACTTGTACTGCTTATATCGCAGCCATTTCTTGACCATTTTCAATGTTCTATAGCTTGTTGAAATCAGCTCCAAGTTTTCTACATGCTCACAAATTTTTGAAGGAAATTCATTCAGCCAACTTGGAGAAAAGTGCATCAAAGCACTCACTGGGCAAATTCTATGGAGGTCCTAAAAAATTGAGGGTAATGATTTGATTCCTAAATTGATTGCTCTGTGTATAGTGAATCATTTCAAGTGATTCCACTTGGAATCATTAGCTTACTAAGCTAATTTAATACCCCTAAAAGGAAGATTTCTAATCCCTACTATACTGGCAGCGCTGGGCATAATAAGCAGCGGGTGTGTGAACAAAAATAGAAGGTTTTCATTGATGCTTCAACTTGGAAGCAATCTGTTTTGGTTCAATCTTTTCTCACATCATTTCCCAAGTACATAGGCACTTATTTAGTTTCATTGGAAAGATAATAGGGCCTACAACGTAACCCTGAAGCTACAAGGGGCTAGTACAAAGTAGGATTTGGTAGTACCTACTCATTTCTTAGAGTGTCCATCCATCTATCCCAACATGTGTGTATATGTATGTGTATGCATGTGTATGTGTGCACTATGTATGCATGTGTACATGTATATGCATGTGTATGTATGTGTGTATGTATGTGTGTATGTTTGTGGGTAGGTATGCATGTGACCTAATGTGCATATATGTATCTGTATGTATATGTATGTGTGTGTATATGTATGTTTATGTATACGTATGTGTATGCATGTGTATGTGTGTATGCATGTGTATGTGTACATGCATGTGCATATATGTGTGTATCTATATGTGTGTATGTATATGTGTGTGCATGTGTATGTAGGTGTATATGTGAATGTGTGTATGTGTGTATATGTGAGTGTATCTATATGCGTGTATGTATATGTAAGTACATATATGTGTGTGTATGTGTATGTAGGTGTATATGTGAGTCTGTGTATGTGTGTGTATGTGTATGGTGGTGTATATGTGAGTCTGTGTATGTGTTTATATGTGTAAGGTGGTCTGTATGTGTATGTATGCATGTATGTATCTATGTATGTATGTATTTATGTATGTATGTATGCATATGCATGTGCAGTATCTATACATATGTATGCATGTTTGTGTACATGTATGTATGTGTGTCTCTATGTGTGTGTATGCATATTTATGTTTACTATTTTATGTGTGTTTCCATATGTGTGTATGCATGTATGCATGTGTACGTGTGCACTGTGTATCCATGCATATGTGCATATGCATGTATGTGTGTATGTGTATGTATATGTGTGTATGTATATGTAATTATGTATATGTGTGTCTGTGTATGTAGGCATATATATGAGTGTGTGTATGTGTGTATATGTGTATGTGGGTGTGATTATGTGTGTATATGTGTATGTGGGTGTGGTTGTGTGTGTATGCATGTATGTATGTATGTATTTATATGCATGTGCATTATGTATGCATATGTATGTGCATTATGTATGCATATGCATGTGCATTATGTATGCATATGTATGCATGTATGTGTATGTGTGTGTGTGTGTGTATGTGTGTCTCTATGTGTGTGTGTGTATGCATATTTATGTTTAGTGTGTATGTGTGTTTTCATATGTGTGTATGTATATGTGTATGCATGTGTATGTGTGAGTATGTGTCTCTATCTATCTGTGTGTATATATATGTGTTTGTGTGTATGTATGTATATATGTGTATGTATATATGTGCATGTATATATATATGTGTGTGTAGGTAAATTTATGTATAGAGTTATGTGGTTGCTAGTCTCTGCATGTCCAGGTATATACATGTATGTAACTATGTGTGTAAGTATATGCATATGTTTGTGGGCAGGTATGCATGTCACGTGATGTGCATTTATGTATGCATATGTATGTGTGTGTGTATATGCATGTATATATATATATATATATATATATATATATATATGTGTGTGTGTGTGTGTGTGTGCATGTACATTTGTATATGCATGTGTGCATGTATGTGTGTATGTGTGTATGTGTGTATGTGTGTGTATATGCATGTATGTATATGTGTGTATGTATATGTAAGTACGTATATGTGCGAGTATGTGTATGTAGGTGTATATGTGAGTGTGTGTATGTGTGTATATGTGTATGTGGGTGTGTAGGTGTGTGTATACATGTGTTTATGTATGTATGCATATGCAGGTGCATTATGTATGCATATGTATGCATGTGTGTGTGTATGTATGTCTCTATGTGTGCATGTATGCATATTTATGTTTAGTGTGTGTATGTGTGTTTTCATATGTGTGTTTTTATATGTGTGTATGTGTGTATGTTTATTTGTATGCATGTGTATGTGTCTCTATCTGTGTGTATATAAATATGTAAAAGCATGTGTCTATATATATGTGTGTGTATGTATATACATGTAAATTTATGTCTAAGTAAATGTACGTGTATGCAAGTAAATTTATGTGTAGAATCATGTGTCTAGTGGTTTGTGCATGTCTTAGTATATACATGTATGCACCTATGTGTGCGTAAGTATATGCATATGTTTGTCAGCTGGTATGCATGTGACCTGATGTGCATATACATATATGTATGCATATGTATGTGTGTGTGTATATGTATGTATATGTATATGTATATGTGTATGCATGTGCATGTGCATGTGTGTATGTATGCATATGTGTATATGCATGCATGTATGTATGTGTGTATGTGTGTGTATATGCATGTATGTATATGTGTGTATGTATGTGTGTATATGTATATGTAAGTATGTATATGTGTGTGTATCTATATGTAGGTGTATGTATGAAGGTGTGTATGTGTGTATATGTGTATGTGGGTGTGTATGTGTGTGTATGCATGTAAGTATGTATGTATTCATATGCATGCACATTATGTATGCATATGTATGCATGTGTGTGTATGTGTCTCTATGTGTTTGTATGCACATATGTGTATGTATATGTATTTCTATGTATGTGTGTATGTACACAGGTATGTGAGTGTATGCATATGTGTGTGTGTATATATATATATATATATATATATATATATATATATATATATATATATATATATATATATATATATATATATATATATATATATATATATATATATGTGTGTGTGTGTGTGTGTGTGTGTGTATATATATATATGTATGTACACAGGTATGTGAGTGTATGCATATGTGTGTGTGTGTGTGTGTGTATATATATATATATATATATATATATATATATATATATATATATATATATATATATATATATTTACAATATAAATATGTGCTCATGTGTGTGTGTCTATGTGTGTATGTGTGTGTCTCTATTTGTGTATGTGTGTATATACGTGTGTATATGTATATGTGTGTGTGTATGTGTGTGTATGTGTGTGTATGTGTGTGTGTATGTGTGTGTATGTGTGTGTATGTGTCTATGTTTGTATGTGTGTGTGTATGTGTGTGTGTTTGTGTGTATGTGTGTGTGTGTGTTTGTGTGTATGTGTGTGTGTGTCCATGTGTGTATGTGTGTGTCTATGTGTGTATATATGTGTGCATGCGTATATCTGTGTGTGTATGCATGTGTATGTGTGCGTGTGTAAATGTGTGTGTATGTGTGTGTGTGTCTTTACCTCATCTCTTTTCTCTCTCTCTATCTTGCTTGTGGATGCATGCATGCTCTCTCTCCCTCTCTCTCTCTCTCGTGCTTCAATCCTGATGCAAGTGTGCTGGGAGAATCATAAGTTTTTTTATGAATCCAGAGCATCGCTTATGCGATGCTCGAGCAGTGCCGACATTGATAATAGCATCATTAATTAGGGATGCAGTTAGCGAAGGTCATAAGACCATCGCATATGCAATGCTAGCCATCACTTATATGATGTTATGCTTTTGTTAAAATAAAAATCTAGTCGTTGCTTATGCGACACTCTAGGCAATCAGCATCACATAAGCAACAAAACTCGCTTTTTTTTGCAATGGGGGGTGTGGCTATGCCCCCAGTTTCTAGTAGCATTACTATCTACAATAGACTCTCCACTTATCCAACTAACGAATGAATGTCTTCTCTCCTCCCAACCATGCCTTGTTTATATAGCTATTAAGGACTTAATCTCTTTGATTATAAAACACATTTTAAATGAGCAACTTCGCTTGAGAACCACTCTTAAAAAAAGTGATTTTAGTTGAGAACCACTCTTTTCTTAATCCATTCACACCATTCTTTAGGGGATTGATTATCCCCCATCATTTAATTGGGAAGGTGTCACTTAGAAAAGCTCTCCCAAAATAAAAGTTGTCCCAAAATGCTCAAGCTCATAGAGCTCTTAGGAAAAAATTTTCTCCACTTAGCCAACTAATGAATGAATTTCTACTCTCCTCCCAACCACTCCTAGTATATATAACTATTTAGGACTCAATCTCTTTAATACGAAGCCACAATTCAAATGAGGAACTTTATTTGAGAACCATTGTTTAGAAAAATGACTTTGGTCGAGAACTACTCTTTACTGAACCAATCTACACCATCCTTTTGTGGATTGATTCTGCACCACCCTTTAAATTGAAAGATGCCACCTAGAAAGAATGACCTGCAATGCTCAAGCTCATAGAGCTTTTGGGTAAAACCTTATACCTTGCATGACTTGAAGCCAAGACCCTCTCCTTGCCTCCCTTAAGACTTAACCAGTAAACTCGGTGGATTCCTAGTCTTAGACAGCAAATGAACCTTTGCTTAAGTCTAGTCTCGAGATGTTTAGCCAAACATATAAGAGACGAAATAGTGTTGAAATTCATATCTCTCCAAACTGATTGGACACGTGGTGTTGAGAGCAGTATGGGCACCCAAGGGCTGACTAGACAAGGAAGCCAGCGGAGAGGGTCAGAGCGAGGTGAAGGAGTAAGTAGACAAAGCAGTCGACGCAAATCTAGCAGATAGGCCCTTCAAATTTTTTCCAAATCAACATCTTTATAACAGTGATTCTTATCACTAACAATCATTGTAAATACCATTTCATATTTTTGTAGCTCCATTTTGTGCAAGCCAAGGAGTCCTTGAGCTTGAGGAGCCTTAGAAGTACCTACATATCAATTTTCGTATTTTTTAGACTCCGTTTAAGCCCTCAAATTGGCCGTGGAACCTAATTTTTAACTAGGCCGGACACTAGGTCTGGACAGGGCCAAAACCTAGTCAAAAACTATAAAAAGAGCTAGAGAGCTCATTTTTGAGGTTAGATTGTAATTGAAACGAACTTGTAAGAGCTTTTTGAAAGTAAGCTAAGACTTCATTGCTTCTCACTCTTTGTCTTGCCGTGTGTGCGCGTGTGTGTGTATGTGTGTGCATGTTTGTGTGCTTCTCACTCACGCACTTGTGCCTCCACTTGCTCGAGGTCTTCATACCATCCTCACGTCTTCCCGGATTGACATTAAAGGAGGTGCTACTCATCACTGAGCTACACCAAATTTTGGCGCCGTTGCTGGGGATCGAGCTTTGAGGACGAGCGTGTGATGGTAAGACGTAGATTGGAGACGTTGGCGTTGTAGGTAATTTCTTTACTTTTCCTATTTTTTTTCTTTCTTACCTTACCACCATCATCACCATCATCATCATCACCATCTTCCACCTCCACTTCCATCATCGCGAAAATTTCAGTTTTTTGATTATATCACCTTCTCCACCTCATTTCCCTTATTTCACTTGTGAGAGAGAGCGAGAGAGCGAACAATTGTGTGCTATTTTCTGCATGCTTTTGGAGTTTCTTGCAGGTTTCAGCATCATCATCCCCTCCAGCACGTCGCGCAGGTACGGAAATGTGCAGAACTGTCTCGCAGTCGCCGACTCCTGTCGATCGCGATTGACAGAAATTTTCACCTTTTGGTAAATCTGAGTGCACCACAGTGGACTAGAGACCCTGCACACCACATTTCCACCAAAATTTTTGAAAATCTTGCAAAATTTCAGTCCATCGCGATTGACAGCTCTGTCCATCGCGACTGACAGCTCTGTCCATCGCGACTGACAGCCTGTCCATCGCGACCGACTGTCTGTCCATCGCGATTGACTGAACCCCTGTCCATCGCGATTGACCGACTGTCTGTCCATCGCGATTGACTGAACCCCTGGCCATCGCGATTGACCGACTGTCTGTCCATCGCGATTGACTGAACCCCTGTCCATCACGATTGACTGAACTCCTGTCCATCGCGATTGACCGACTGTCTGTCCATCGCGATTGACTGAACCCCTGGCCATCGCGATTGACCGACTGTCTGTCCATCGCGATTGACTGAACCCCTGTCCATCGCGATTGATACTCTGTCCATCGCGATTGATACTCTGTCCATCGCGATTGATTGCCTGTCCGTCGCGACCGACTCCTGTCCATCGCGATTGACTGACCTCCTGTCCATCGCGATTGACTGATCGCCTGTCCATCGCGATTGATTGCCTGTCCATCGCGATTGATACTCTGTCCATCGCGATTGACAGCCCTGTCGATCGTGATTGACAGCCAATTTTAGCCAAATTTTTTAGGGTTTTTTAATTGAAGAGTTGGGCTAATTTTGGGCATAAACATTTTACTCTAGAGCACATAAGGAGGCCTTAGGAAAACAACTTGGGGAAAACCTGTTGCAGAGTGATCCTGTTTGAACCCTGTCTTAACCCTAGAACCCTGAACGGTCATAACTTTTTCATACAAAATCCATTTTTTGAGCTCTAGGGCTAGTTGACCATACCCAGGGGGATCAAAGTCAGGGGTCTTAAGAATTGTTTTTCCTAGAATTCACTATGCAAATTAGTATTTGTGCTACAGGAATGAGAATCATTGGTTCTGTCTTTGGAATTTAAATATTAAAGCTAACTTTGGAACTCTACAGATCTATTGAGAGCATCGAAAGGCGTTCAAAGAAAGCGTAAGTGCAAGCTTGGGAACACACTTCCTGGGCATTCAAGGGCAACCAAGCAGGAAACAAAAGGTTGGAAACTTTCAACCCCCTCTGTCAATTCCTAGCTTAGGCTAAGAACGACTAGAGGTAGGAGTAAGTCAGGGCGACGATAGGCAATTATCAAGTTGAAGCAGACCTAAACTCTCAAGTTCAAGCTAAGGACATAATCTTTGTACTATCGAGAACTTTAAAGGAAAAGAACTTAACGTGGAACGATCAACTGTAAGTGTGGAACTACACTCAAATATACCTTGCGACGTGATATCAGACAAGAATTTTAACACAGGAATCAACTAAAAAGAATCAAGTAACTGATACAAAAGGACTCTGCAACGAGGTTGTACTTGAGAAAAATTGGGCTATTCAACTAGGCTTATGAACCTTAGATCAGGGAGACATCTAGTAAGGGATAGACAAAGCCTTAGGTCTTCAGAGGCTAGTGTCAACCACACTGCTAGGTCGTGGGCCCAGCAGTTGAGCCACCACTCATACTACCCAAGTTCTGAGACTAGTGAATCCGAGATGTCTCAAGGTATGGAGAGACCTACAGGCAGTTCAGGAGTGCCATACCTGCACAGGGTAGAAGGCCCTTACAAAACGCAATTGGAATACCTTAGGACCAACCGATTAGGTGCTAGCATCTATGAGGACGGCCTAGGAAGATCTGTGGTACAGATTAAGAATCCTGATCAATCCATTGGATGAGAGCACCCAGCAGTCAAGTTTGAAAACGGAGCATACTTGGACAAAGAAGGAACCATATACGTAGTCACCAGTCACCCAGATAGGACGGACGAATTTGGAAATGTAATCCCCGAAGCAGACTTAGGTGACCTGGAGCAAGGAAACATGGGTGCAGAACCTAGAACCCCTCGAGGTAAATCGGTTCTCACTAGGATTATCACACCGGAGTGGATTCCCCAGGATAATAAGAGCATAGATTTGCTCCTCAATCGAGAGACTGACGAAGCCTTTTGGAGGTACAAACCCGATCGGCCAATTGATATAGGAACAATCATGATCTATGAGTTTAAGGATCCTGATAGCCCAGGTAGAGTGACCTACTTAGATCACGCTTCGGAGAGGATCTTTGTAGTGACAGAAAATGATAGGCATGCTTACGCTTGGAAGGGTGAATTCGTTTTTCCCCAACCAAGATCGAACGTGTCCTTTGGTCACCCAGGAGCTGGAACCTCCCACGCTCACGGAACTCAAAGAGACAGACATAGAGAAAGGCCGGAGGTGAGCTTTGCCAACTCAGGGGGCAGAGAAAGAACGAGAATGGAAACGAATAGAGTAGAACCTGAGATACTTAGAGCTCACAGGAATCAAAGAAATGCGGATGAGTTCCCTCTACCACGACCTAGAGAGCACACAAGGACTCTGAGACCGACTCAGTTAGTTAAGTCCATGAAGAACTACTTCGATGGCACTGGATATCCATACGATCATGTGGCTGAGTTTAGGCAAGTCTTGAGAGCTGAACAAGTGGAGGATCTATTCACGCAGTACAATGCCTTTGGTCTGACCCTTAGGAACACTGCCCTAACATGGTTTCAACCACTAAATGAGAGGCAGTTCAAGAGCATAGACCAACTCCTAGAGGCTTTCATTATTGAATTCTCTAAGAGTGGCATAAGGCATAATACCTCCTCGCTGATTCACAGCTTCAAGCAAACCCCTCAAGAAACCGTGAGACTTGCAGGAAGAAGATTTAGGCAATACTTAGAAAGATGTCCTATTTCGGAGCTACCCACACCAGCTAAGCAAGTGGCTTTATTCTTGGATGGATTGCTAAGTACCAAATTGAGATCTTATGTGTACTTGAAGGACCCCAGGACCATAGAAGAATGTGTACGTATGTGCATTGACATCGAGGATAACCTAGGGGAGGAGTTAGAGCTTTCCAAGATATACAAAGATTCGGATAGTGCCTCTAACCTCTCGTCCACACAATCCACATCAATCGAGGAACTTGCAGAGAAAGTAGCTCAGAAATTAGGTGTAACTAGCAAACAAATCCCAAGGTTTGCCCCTGTGAAAAGGTGCTATACTTGTGGTGGCGACCACATGGCAAATGTATGTCCCATTATGGCTCAACCCCAAGTTAATCCTAGTAGTCAGTACTGCACCATAGAACGAAGGTACACCAATCACACCGCGCAAGATTGCCCCTACAATAAGCAAACCGTTAGGCAGACGTACCCACAGCCATACCCTCAACAAGGAAGATACCAGAACCAGTACCCACCTCAGCAGTATGCTAGGCCTCAACAAACCTACCAACCCTACCAAAACCAACAAAGACCTCAGCCTGTGTTAGCACAACAACCCCCTGTCCCAGCTAATGTGATCCCAGTAAAATATGCAGCAGCAGAAGAAAACCTGAATAGAGCTATAGTCCCTGTAACACCACTGCTTTTTGAAAGTGACCCCAGTGACCATAGCTTTGATTCTACACATGTCCATAGTCCCCATGCTTACTACATGCAATCTCCTGAACATGGTGAGTCCTACTATAGTGAAGAGCCAAATGAACCTAGTTGGGAGTCAGATTACACAAACGTCATGTATGCAAACCCCAACCCTAGACCTCAACCTAGGCAGGTAAGACCCCCTTTCCCTAGAGGACCATGCTACAGATGTCAGGGGGATCACCTCATTCGTGATTGTCCCTTGCCTCCACCTACACAACCCCAGTCAGTGACGATTCAGGGTTTTTGCCAAGAGTGTGGAAAGGATCATCTCTTACGAGATTGTCCAAAGAATCCCAGCAATATGCCGAAAATCACTCCCATTAACGTTATTGGGTTAGTGGTAGATTCCACAGGAAGTGTCACTTCCACTGCACCAGTACAGGTAGTCACTAGAGCTCAAGCATTGCAGCAAAACCAAGGGGTAGGTCAGGATAAGAGCCCAGATGTTAATGAAACGGAGAGCATGACAAAGAAGAGGACAAGAGCTTGGAGAGATAGTCGTGAAAGAATGAAACGGCAATGGGCAAAAAAGATGAGTGAACTCGAGGAAAGCCTCAGAGAAACAAAGGCCAGGATAACTGAACTCACATCTCAAACTCCCTCTCACACTACCCCACCCCCACCATTCCCAACTCCATCTGACCCGCCACCTTCCAACCCACCTCAACTAATACCACCACCCCCTAGAGTAGGATCAGTCCTAGCAGATCCCACTCCCGAGGACCTTAACATGATGCTTAAAGCATATCAGGCCAGAATCCAAGAAGGGCCAAATGTAACTGATCATGAAAAGTGTTACCCAAGAGCAGAACTAGAGTTAGAACGAACCAAAATTTGTGCTAAGATGGTGGAATCGGCTCAGACCATGTTTGAGGCCAGTCGCCTATTTAACATCTCTAGCTCAGCAAAGACGCAGTTGCACTTTGATGGACTGCTAGAAAGAATAGAGAAGCTGATTGCACAATCAAAAAGGAACCCACCTCTCAACACAAGGACAAGGCAAATGAAAGATTAAGCATTCCTGCTCAGGAAGCCTATGTGCCTGAAGCCTATGTGCCTAACTCTACGGAGCCAGACACATCATCTTCTATGAATCGGTTCACACCAGAATTCCTATGCGAGATTCAAGAAGACAAATGGGCCAAAGAGAGTGAAGTCCCTCCTCCTATTGAACTTGTGGATGATGCACGCGACCAATTCCCACAAGACATCCCATCCATTTATGAGGAGCAGGAGAGCACCCACTCTCAGGACAGACTAGACTTTGAATCTAACTCTCTACAATAATTACCCCACTTCACAGGCCCATGGGAAGCTAAGTCTACTTGTATGAGAGCACCCACGGTCATGGTAAGAAACGAAGATTCAGTCATACCTAAGAACACAGAGGTAGTGAAGAACACCAAAGTGCAGTGCAATCTCACTTTGGAAGAGCTACTCATGGTTAGACCTGAATTATGGAAACATGTCGCCAAACAAGTACCAGAGATAGCAAAACCTCGTTCCCAGGTAGGATCACATAGGACAGTACCAGAGATACCCTTGGATAAGATAGGAGATATGTGTGAAGGTGAAGAAGGTAACACCTATCTTCCCATTACCTACCTGGAGTACACCACCAAGGCATATTTGGACTCAGGTGCAGGAGTTGCAATTGCCACCACTTCCCTATGGAAGCGTTGGGGCAAGCCAGCACTCAGACCCACGAGGATGAAATTGTAGATGGCCGATGGTCATCTTGAGAGACCCTTAGGATTGCTAGAAGGAATAACTCTCACCACCTGTGGTGTCGAGTTTGAGCATACATTTGCTATATGTGACTTCAGCAAAAATCATGCATATGAGATGATTTTGGGAAGACCATTTATGCGACAGTTGCAAGTGGTACAGGACTGGGGAACCAACTCCCTGTATTTGCAACACTTAGGTGTTACAACCAAAGTAAATCTCAAAGATTACTCTCATAGAGATGTACCTCCCATCCAATGGAATCCCATCCATAGAGCCAAAGATGATACAGAATCGGTGCATTCCATAGGGTCAGGATCCTCATGGATGCATGAAGACACTCACTTATGGATGTGTAAGGTAGTAGTAGAAGAAGAGAAGAGAGAGAAAGCCAGAGAGGTAGGTGCAAAAGAAAACCATAGATCGATTCAAGACCCATCCTATGCACCTGTAGTCTTCCCTGATGAGGAATTTGAACCCCATGGCTGGGCAGAAATCCTAGCAACAATGGATGTAGCCATCAATGAAGAACAATGGACACCTCACTGTGATGAGGATGGCTATGACATTTCAGTCTTCTCCATAGAGCCAATCATGGGAGAGGCAGTTCTAGAAGAATGCGAACCTAGCCCTGATGCATTTGAGGATGCAAGTGACTCCGATCTAGAGTCAATCATTATGGACCCACCATTAGCATCAGATGAAGAATACTTCCATGAAGTAGAATTTCAACCCCAGAGGCATGGAGAGCTTACAAATGATGTAAGATTAGCCACACATGTGACCCCGAAGGAAGAAGGAAAGAAACGAAAGAAGAGAGAAGTCTCACCAAAAGAGGAAGAATCTTTGTTTGAGGTCCCAGAAAATTTTAAGAAGTATGAGATAGACGACAGGAGAGTCATGATAAGAATGCCTAAACGAGAGGCACAATCAGGAGAGGCCTATGATAACAAAGAAACCACCAAGAAAATAGTAGTGGCCCTAGAAGAAGGAGAGGAGAGATGCACGTACATAGGCCATGACCTAACAGAAGAAGAAGAGCATGCGTTAATAGCCTTGCTAAGAGAATACAGAGATGTATTTGCTTGGAGTTACAAGGATTTGAAAGGTGTTGACCCTGACATATGCTCACACACTATCCCCATGACCTCAGATGCTAAACCCTCTAAGCAAAAGCCATATACATACAATGATAATTACGCTGCCAAGATCAAAGAGGAGATAGATAGACTGGTTGAAGTTGGATTTATCTATGAAATTGAGCACACTGAATGGGTATCCCCCATTGTTGTGGTGCCCAAAAAGAATGGTAAATTACATGTATGCATTAACTTGAAGAAGGTTAATGCAGCCACAATTCGAGATAACTATCCGCTTCCTATCACAGAGCATCTCTTAGAAAGAGTAGCAGGCAAGGAAGTGTACAGCTTCCTCGATGGATTCTCGGGCTACAATCAAGTAGCCATAGCTCCAGAAGATCAGCATAAGATAGCTTTTGCCACAGAGTGGGGTATATTTGCCTTTCGTGTAATGCCATTTGGGCTTACCAATGCACCAGCTACTTTTCAGAGACTGATGTGCCATGTATTTAAAGAGTTCCTGAGGAAGAATTTAGAAGTCTATGTTGATGATCTTTGTGCTCATTCCAACATTAGACAAACCCATATTCCTGAACTGAGACAAATCTTTGACAAATGTAGAGAATATCAGGTGTGCCTAAACCCAGAAAAGTGCGTTTTCATGGTCAGGCAAGGCAAGATTCTAGGGCACATAGTGTCAAAGAATGGCATATCTACTGATGAAGAGAAAGTGAGAGCCATAGCAGAGCTACCTACGCCAAGGAATGTCAAGGAAGTGCAAGCTTTCATGGGACATTGTGGTTACTACCGCCGGTTCATTCACATGTATGCTGTCATTGCAAAGCCCATGTACGGACTTCTGACAAACTTTGAGTGGACTGAGGAATGTGAGAATTCCTTCAATGAGCTTAAACGAAGATTATGTTCAGCACCAATCTTGACCACACCAGATTGGACTAAGCCATTCCATGTTCACGTGGATGCATCCAATTATGCTATTGGGTGTGTGCTTGCTCAACCTACTGGTGAAGGTAATATGGATCTTCCAATTGCCTATGCCAGTAGACAATTGAATGCAGCTGAATGAAATTACACCACTACGGAGAGAGAAGGCTTAAGCATGGTATATGCAGTTAAGAAATTTAGACACTATTTGCTTGCAAACAAGTTTAAATTTTTTACTGACCATCAAGCATTGTTATATCTCGTAAACAAGCCATGCAATACAGGAAGATTAGTAAGATGGTTTCTCTTGCTAATGGAATATGATTTTGAGGTTGTGGTAAGGAAAGGGAGGACTCATTTGAGAGCAGATCACCTCTCTAGGCTCACATCTAGAGAAGCCCCACAAGGAGTGTCAGATGACCTTCCTGATGCTTACTTGTTTAACTTGGAAGTGGTACCGCAGTGGGCTAAGCCATTAGTGCCAGTATTGACATACGGACCTAACCATCCAGTAATAAACACGCAGGATAGAGAGGTAGTAAAAGCCCAAAAGTATCACATCATGGCTGGAAGTATGTACAAGCACACAGATCAAGGAATCTTGGCTTGTTGTGTAGAAGAGGACGAGTATGCGAAGTGGTTGCAATTAGCACATGTAGGTGCATTAGGGCAACACTACTCAAAACAACGAACCCTACAGACACTAAGGAGACTCGGAGTACATTGGCCAACTATGGAAGCTGATGTCCAAAAGTTGTGCAAGGAATGCCCAATCTGTTGCACTAAACCACCTGTGGAACATGCCACTCTTTATCAAGTGTCCCTAGTGCCGGATTGGAGTGAACCACTAGTATCCTTCCTGAGGACGAAAACATTCCCTCCAGATATGACTCTGGCTAGGAAAAGGAGTTTAGAACAAGAAGCCCAGGATTACTCACTTATTGGTGATAATCTATACAAACGTGGTAAAGACGGTTACCTGAGACTATGTGTCCATGAGAGTGAGTATCTCAAGATCTTGGACACTGCTCACCAAGGTGTAGCAAGAGGACACTTTGGACCAGATCGGGTGATCAAGGCAACACTATTTGCGGGCTTCTGGTGGCCGACCCTTCACATGGATGCACATACCTATGTGAAACGGTGTGATGTCTGTCAACGAACTCAGTATCCTATACGCAAAGATGAGATGCCACTGAAACCTATGATGGGTGGACGTGCATTCTCTAAGTGGGGAATAGACTTTGTAGGCCCTATTAATCCCCCAGCTAAGGGTTCACATGCTGAATATATCATTGTGGCCACGGATTATCTCACCAAGTGGGTGGAGGTAAAAGCTACGACAAAGAACGACGCTCAGACAACGGCTAAATTCTTGTTTGAAAATGTATTCACAAGATATGGGCTACCTATAGAGCTAGTAAGTGATAGAGGCACTCACTTCTTGAACGAAGTGATTGAAAATCTACTCCAAGAATTCTTGGTAGTTCATAAGAAGTCTGCCCCTTATCACCCTCAAGCTAATGGACAAGCCGAAAGCACCAACAAGATCTTATGCAATGTACTGACAAAATTAGTGAACACTAAACGCTCTGATTGGGACAAACAGCTACACCATGTTGTTTGGGCATACGGAGTCGCCTACAAGACGGTACTCCAAGCCACCCCCTTTCAGAGTTTGGTCAAAATGCTGTGCTACCTTTAGAATTTTTGATACCTACATTGAAAGTGGCACAAGAGCATGAATGGACGGGTCATGAACTCTCCTCTAGACTTTTTGACCTTGAACGATTAGGAGAAACAAGACTGAGAGCAGCTACAGGGATATATGCAGCTAAGAAGAGACAGAAGGCATACTTTGATGCCCATGTGAAGGATAAGGGCTTGAAAGCAGGAGATCTAGTTTTAGTCTACACATTGAAACAACACGCAAGGAAGCTAGAAAAGAGAGGCTACGGACCTATGATGATCAATAGGATCTCCACGAGTGGAGTAGTACAACTAGCCACTTTAGAGGGTGATGTTCTCCCAAACTATATTAGCGGATGCAGAGTCAAGTTGTATCAGGAACCCCTCACGGAGGAAATGCTAAGTCGACTCAATACTGCTAAGCAACGTAAAGAGGAGGAAAACCGAATTTGAGAAGAAGCTCAAGCAGAAGCCCTAGAGCGCATACGGAGAATGAAATTAAGAAGACAAGGTAGAGAGCAACCTGTGCCAGATGCATATGCAGATCCAGGATATCCCATGGCTATGTGTGAAGTCTCAGGTGTTAGCTCACATAAGATAACTGATCGACGTCCTTTCATAACCTTGGATATAGGGCAAGGAAAGAGTGCAAGGATTGTAAGAGCCTTGATTGACTCAGGTGCAGCCACTAGTGCTGTTAAATTGTCTTATTGTCAGGAGTTGCAATTAACTGTCAATCCTGTGGAAGCCTATCTCATAGGATTGGGAGGCGTGGAAACTCCTTGCATGGGCGAGGTGGAACTTCCCCTCTATATTCATGATGAGGCAATGACAGTTAAAGTACTAGTGTGTCAAGATGAGGACCTCACTGAACCCCTTGTCTTGGGTCAAGACTGGATCTATGACCAAGTAGTTAACTTAAACCTAAGACGTGGACTTCTTTAGGTATGGATCAATCGTAGTCGAATTACAGTAGAGTTAGATAATGGAGCACTCAAGGAACTAGGAAAGGCACACACTCCTGGTCCTTCCAGAAGTACACATGAAGACGACCATGCTGTTCTTGTCCAAAACTATGTGTTGCAGAGGAATGATGGTTGCAAAAAAGGAGTCAGGGATGCAACGGAACTCCCTTCTTTTCCAAAGGCTAGAGGGAGGCAGCAACCAAAGGTGGATCAAAGGCAGAAGAAGCAGAGTACTACCTATGTCAAAGATCAAAAGTACCTGCGCAGCAAAAAATCTCAGCAAGTGAAACAAGTGTGGGTGCAGAAAGGCGAACACCCGGTTGCACTCAAGCCAACCACACGGGCAAAGACTCTTATTAGTAACCAACAACACGATACTAATAAGAAGTCTTTCAGAAGCTCATCTGCTAACGTGAAGTCTATTTGGGTGCCCAAGAAGTCGATGAAGGCCAGCCCACAATCAAGACAAATTTGGGTGCCTAAGGCTTGTTTGCGGGCTCAAATAGCTACACCAAGAGCACACCCTATACAACATGATCCATTCACTTGCACAGCCGGCATCCACTCGTTTGTAACACCCAAGAACACACCAAGGCCCATGAGCACGAACAGATTCACTTGTAAATGGGTCCCTAAAAGGCCTCACTTTCAAGCTAACATACCTATAAAGCTCTCGAGAGTCTCTACGGAACCAAGAGCAAAACCCATCCACTGCATTTGGCAGCCTAAGACTTGTAACAAACCCTCGGACCCCAAATGTAAATCCATGTCCACTACTAACCACCACTCTCACATTACATCATTCCGCTTAGCTCCTAGGTCTACCCAATTTCTAACTACACACACTAGCACCGAGCACTTATTAACCCCTAACCTCTCCCGAACTTTAGGATAATGTTGTAACAGGGGACACCGTGTCATTTTTGTGTCCATTGCAATGTTAACATTTATTCATATATTCTCATAGAACCAGCTGCGAAGTTTTCAACATGGCTGAGGCAGCAGGAACTAGCTCTCACACAGAAACAAGCCCGCAAGTGGTGGACTTAGACAGTTTACCCGTTTTGCCTGAGACAAATGAAAGACCAGAAGAATTGCAGGCAATCAAAATCATACCTATTGCGGACCCTCCGCGTGGCCACACCATGCCCGTAGGAAAGACTTCCCACTGGTTTACTGAAGTGGCAGGACCCTTGGGTGAGGGAACGTACCTATGGGAATCAGAGTTGGACTTCAATGGGAAGCAAGGCAGATACCATTTCTTTACAAGAGAATTCGAGAAGTTATAAAATGCAGAAGGTCTACGTTCGATATGGGCAAAGGCAGGATTGGATGCATATTTCAGTGCACGGATCCTAAAGCCTGACTTCATGCGATGCTACTATCTCATCAACACCTTGACTCCAAACCAGAACCCAAAAGGTGCAAGCTCATTTGTGATTCCATCTCTGACAAAGGGGAATGAGCTCAAGAGATTCAGGCTATCAAACAACTTGGTGAGAGAGGCTCTAGATATGCGCGGAATGCATATTCCTACAGAGAAGGAAACCCTAGTACCGGATTACATGAAGAATCGAAGTCTCACCAAACTCAAGGACATGGTGTCCATGACACCTAATATTGCAATACACCTTCGCATGTGCATGCAACACTTTGCTTTCCCGGCACAAGATAGATTCACCATGCTGCCCAAAAAGATTTGGTTTAGCTTGTATCTGGCAGAGACACAAAGCCTCACCATCAACTTACCCCACTGGATAATTGATCAGATACACCTAGCTCACAAACGATGGCCGCGGAAACAGGTTTTATATGGTTGCTGTGCTCTGACGAAAATCATTTATAGGTGTTTGGCGTATGACATCCCTATTCAACGGGCCCTAATGTGGAATCGTGTAGAGTAGTTTAGAGGCAGGACATCCACTGGACCCCCTTCTAAGAAGATGAGAGGCACTGTACAAGTCCCATGTGCTCAACCACGTGGAGCCACCCTAACACCAGATGTTACCCCTCCACCCCGAAGAGTCCGACCATTCACACTCCGACTTCCAAGACGCAGCACCGATGGTTCCACCTTGATATTCCCTCCTATCCCAACCGATCTTGAATTTCCCAGTGGTGCACCTTTGGAAGAACTCACTAATGAAGATTTCGAACAATTATTACAAGATGTAGAGCTGGAGGCAGAAGAGGCACAACAAGCGGAAAACGTGCAAACGCAGGCCACAACCTCCCAAGCACCTGTCACCCCAGTTGAAGTGGATGAAGAGGATGACGGAGATGAAGAATAGGAGGAAGATGAGGAGGATTATGATCAAGAGCATCAAGAGGAGCAACAAGAAGTGCCAGAACTTGTAGGTGCACCAGCATATACAGCTCAACTACGAAGGTTATACGACACAATCAAAGCAGTACAAGAAAGGCATCAACTCTCTCTTGTATCAGGTCAAGCTTTGATGCAAGAAATGCTATCAGATGAGGGGGTGGACCAACATTTCATTGACACCCTCAAATTAGTGTCAGAATCTTTAGGAGTTCCGGAGGCTGTCCACACTGCAGTCCGCCAGTCCGTGAGGTATGACAAACGCAGAGTTGACACGTTACCACGAGTAGGTAAGACTATCAGGATACCCATCACAGAATAAGAAGTACCCATTGAAACAACAGCTACCCCCAAAACCACCACTGACCTCTCTGCCGAAACCTTCGTTCAGACATCACCCATCTCACCCCAGCATCCTCCATCACCACCTTCTCCACCCCCACCACCACCTCCCACCATGGAAGAAACGACAATCATCACCTCTACCTTCACTTATAACCCATCCTCATTCAAATCATTCTCATTTCGAGAACCCACCTCACAAGACACCTTCTTCTCCTTCGCCACCAATCCCTTGTACACTTCCACCCTTCCATCCTCCGAACCCATAACTGGCCATCCCATAATTCCAAATGTGGTGGGAAAACCAGCTCCCACTGAAGGCACCCTGTGTTTTCTAGCCTATTCCCCACTACGGGTACCTCCATTCCATGACCCTCACTTCCCATCTGGCCCCTACACCTCTTTCAACCCGACCGCACCATCCCAATACCTGTCCTTTGTGGAGCAGTTCATCCGCTCTCCAATGTTTCAGAGGCACATTTCTCCGATGTTCGCAACGACATCAATTTACACGAACACCACACTCACTTCACCTACCATACCCACCTACATGGTAGCCCCTATACACACCACTTTGTCTGACCCAATGGACATTTCACCAACCACAGCACCTCTCCCCACCATTCCACCATCTTCCCCTCCCTTACCCCCCACCTCACCACTCACATCATTGGCACACACAACATTCACTACCCCCCTACCCAATCCCACCTCCCCTGCACTTCAAACTTTTCCCCTTGCATCTCATAATGTAAATAGCACGTTCAACACCTTACTTCAGTGTGCACATCAACTACAACAAGAATACCATCAATTGGAAGAACGCACTGCTGCCCTCCAGGCAGAATCTCAACGTCTGCAAGCTAGAGTCACCACTCTTGAAGCTGATTACCAAACGCTCCTAACCGAGCATACAACCTTACAGCAGGCTCACTCCGAATTGGAATCAAAGACATCAACAGTAGATGACCAAGCAGTCAAGGAACTAGAAACAGTGCTTCAAGCGCAAATGATATCTAATGCTACACTCAGACGCAACATTGGGCTATTAAGGAAGCATATGGCAGCAGCACTAGAAGAGAACAAGAGACTTCAACAACAAAACCAAGACAACTTTGAAGCGGCTATGGAAGGAACTGTAGGAGCAACCATTAGCCCTACCAGATATAGAGCAGTCCCATCGGAAGACATTCGCATCTTACTTGAGGAGCATGCAAATTTCTTGGAGTCATATGAAAAGTTAGAGACTGAATGTGCAGATCTAAAGAAACAGTTAGCCAGTGTCCCCACAGCTCAACAGGAGCCGGTAATCTTGCAACACTCTACAGAAGAAATAGAGACCCTCCGGAAACAGGTGGCAGAACTCCAAGCACGCCTCTTACCATATGAAAGGCCACCCTTGCCCATTGAAGAACCAGAACCTGAAACAGCAGTGGAAATCCCCGTCGATGACAGCTATGAAGAGCCATACGAGCCGATGCCGACACCAGGTGGTCGAACTACAGAGGAAGGACAAGACACTTTAGAAATTCAAGTTCCAGATTGGGTCAAAAGGGTCGAGAAAGTGGGTAAGACACATGATGATCGTGTGGCCGTGCAAATGCAATCTCTCACAAATCTGGAAGAAACTGTCCTTCGGTCTTCCTACTTTCAAAACTTATCCCATCAACAGTTAATCACAACATCAGAGTCGCAATACATGCCTTATTTTGTCTTACTACATGATTATAATGCAGAAGTCAAAAGACATATAGGGAAGGAGCCCACATTCGCCACTCAATTTGAGCTAGGGGATTTACCGACAGATGCACGTGCTGGCTCAATCTTCCAACCTAATTGGCGTGCACGTCTACTAACCGATTACCCAAAGATGATGAGCACCTGGGCAACCATGCCACTATATATCAAGTATAATCCATGCTATTGCCCAGTGGTACGTCGCAGATCCTGGCAAGCATTTGCAATCAAGGTACGCAACAATAAAGAATGCTCGGCTTGGGTTAACTATCCATATTTTGCTCCACCTCGAGGGACCCCAACCGTAGCCTACATGATATCAACAATTCGGCACTGGTCTACACGTCTAAATAATGTACCCGACATAGCAGCGAAAATGTGTATGAAGATATTGGAGCTCATGACCATGGTCTTCAAAACCTTTCGGAATGTACAAGCTCCATACATCTCTGCCCTTGGATTCTCTCAAGGTAACAAGGATTTAGTCTACGACATGAGCCAGACTCCCTCGGTCACTATAATCTTTGCCTGGCATGCACGAATAAAGTACTTACCCGCATGCTTCAAGCAGACATTTGAGGAAATGTTCTCTACGGGATTCTGGGAATATCATTCCGAAATCTTCATTCCTAGACCCACACATTTGCTACATCTATTCGCAGTAGAACAATCGATCCATGCAGATCAGTTATGTCTGCCACATCCGGACATTCCAGGACCAATTGATTGGGATCGTATGATGACAGACTTGGCCAGAGGACTACGCATACAAGAACATCAGCTTGCCACTCAGGTTGTGGAATATTACATCCAACACTCCCAGCAACAAGGGTCTGTCAGGGACGACAGACGCGAGAGAGGGGGGGGTGTTGAGAGCAGTATGGGCACCCAAGGACTGACTACACAAGGAAGCCAGCGGAGAGAGTCAGAGCGAGGTGAAGGAGTAAGTAGACAAAGCAGTCGACGCAAATCTAGCAGATAGGCCCTTCAAATTTTTTCCAAATCAACATCTTTATAACAGTGATTCTTATCACTAACAATCATTGTAAATACCATTTCATATTTTTGTAGCTCCATTTTGTGCAAGCCAAGGAGTCCTTGAGCTTGAGGAGCCTTAGAAGTACCTACATATCAATTTTCGTATTTTTTAGACTCCGTTTAAGCCCTCAAATTGGCCCTGGAACCTAATGTTTAACTAGGCCGGACACTAGGTCTGGACAGGGCCAAAACCTAGTCAAAAACTATAAAAAGAGCTAGAGAGCTCATTTTTGAGGTTAGATTGTAATTGAAACGAACTTGTAAGAGCTTTTTGAAAGTAAGCTAAGACTTCATTGCTTCTCACTCTTTGTCTTGCCGTGTGTGCGCGTGTGTGTGTATGTGTGTGCATGTTTGTGTGCTTCTCACTCACGCACTTGTGCCTCCACTTGCTCGAGGTCTTCATACCATCCTCACGTCTTCCCGGATTGACATTAAAGGAGGTGCTACTCATCACTGAGCTACACGTGGGTCATAGACTTACTTTATAACATTCTTCCCCCCTTTGGAAAGATCTTCATCCTAAAAAATGTAGCTATATATACATACACACACACACATATATATACACACACACACACACACACACACACATATATATATATATATATATATATATATATATATATATATATATATATATATATATATATATATATATATATATATATATATATATATATATATATATATATATATATATATATATATATATAGTCATTCCCCTTAGCCTCATGTTCTAGCCTAGACGAGCATGCTTTATTTTAGGCATTCATTTACACTACAACATATGAGGTGTATACCGGGGTTTCTGCTAGCACAAATACACAGGTGCCATTTTGTATCGACATTGGTGTAAGCTTCGGCATAGGTGTTGGTACCAAAGCGCTAGTATAAGCATCGGTATAAGTGCCGATATAGGTGCTGGTATAGGCATCAGTATAGGCATGGATATAAGCATTGATAATCCTCTAGGCATAAGCACCAGTATAGGCATCGATAATCCCCCAGGCATACGCATCGATAATCCCCTAGGCATAAACACCGAAGCCCATTTTAGACATTCTCCATTTACAACCTTACTTTTGAATGGAAATAAAATCAGAAATCGTATGTGCTTTTGTAAGTCACAAAATCTAGCGAGCGATTGGAAGTCAGAGAAGCAAGCCCCCTTTTGCCATCGTGCTACACAGTAGTGGTGCGTTCACATTCAATGGTGAAGGTTATCGCTGTGTAGAAAAACCACCGAGATGGTATTGAAGTGGAAATATGATTGGTAGCGACTCCATCACCTTACTTCACATATTTTTCATTACCAGTGATTGGCAATGCTTCAAGTCCTAAATCGAATGAGCTGACCAAGCCAACAAAATCTAATGAGTTCTATGTCCGTGTGCTCAAGTATAGCTTTCATTTCCACCTTGTAGTGACAGGTTTTCTACCACCTTGAAGGAAACCATGGCAGTTGAATCCGAGAGCTCCCAGATTCATTCCATCAGGCCTTTTGGGATATCCTCCTTTGTAGTGGATCTTTCCTTCATTTCAAAAATTGAAAATCAATTGATCTTTTGAGTGACAAAAGGTGGAAAATGTTGGAAGAGCTTTCACCTAATGCTCCACTGAAAATATATGTTCTTGTGCAATGTTGGATGTTTTTTCGAAAGTACAATGAATTGGAAACACACTCACACACCCAACCTCATAAGGCAGAGGCATCCGTCTTTGAGGAACTCAGAGATATGTCCAGCCAAGACTTGAACTTAGGATTTCCTCCCAAAGACTCAAGGCATCAAACCACTAGGCTACTTGTACTTGGGCACAATGGTGCATTTTACCACCTTCACTGTATCAAGAAGCCCAGAGAATTAAACAATTGGGCTCACTATAATGCTATTATTTAAGTATCCGTCTATGCATGGTGACCTGCAACTAGTTGTAATACCACATAGGTTTAGACATTGTACCATTCAGTCACATCTGATAATATTATGATTTTCATCCAATAATGAGTCTTTATATCCTCGTTAGCGGCATCATAGATAACTATTGACATATATTCTTGTTCAATTCATGGGCCCTTTCTTCATTTTGTTCCATTTTTAGATTACTTCATTGGTTATGTAACAACGGAAGGTCATCTGGATAACGATATGATTCTTAGAGCCTAACATTATAACCTCTTGTGACCTATGTGCGTACAAAAATATAATTATAATATAATATATTGTTCTGTTATTTTCAAAGTCGTGAATTCAATAAAATAAACTGGCATTGAGAACACCATAAAGGTAGAGTGCAAGCTAAATGGAGGTTGGTACAAACAGAATCATAATCAGAGAGACAAAAGATAGACGTACCTCCTCTCCACACTCACACACTCTTTCCATACTTAACTCGAGCCTTAAAGTTTCTCATACTTGTGATTTCTTGCTCAGACTCAAGTGAATATCAAGGTGGCAAGGTCTAAGATTCAACAAGCTACTAACAGGACCAATATTTAGGTGAATAAACATATGTCTTTCATATGATTAGATGAAGAGGCATCATATTTATTCTTATGTTGGTAAACGCATGTGTTTCACATTCTTTGAAGACGCGGATACCATATTTTTACAAAGCCTGATTAGGACCACTTTTTCGATAGGAAGATGTCCAAACTTATCTAAGACAAGATACTAGGTATGAGAGCGACACCTTTAGGACTCCAATGTATCTTATAGGCTCCATAGAATCTCCATTGTTATCTAGAATCAGATGCTCTAGTTCACAAGTATTTCCCCTCAGTATTGATTGAGAACAATAATTTTAGATGGGGAAAGATTGCTACCTTTTAATCAAGATTGCTTCAAGTATGGAAGTATGCAATAAGCATAATAAGATAAGGTTCTTCCCTTGATGGATAGTTAGGATTTAAAGCCTAAAAGAATCATGAAGGGCTTTCCCATATTCATGATGGGCACATGAATAGTTATAACCTTATGGAATATTCTATAAGGTAACTAGAGAAAGAATGTACAAAACTTGAATATCATACACTGGTAGAGTTCCAAATTCATAAGTATGCTGGATGGTCTGTTTTTAAACCATTGGAGAAGCCAGATCGAGGTGGAACTTGGATTCAATAATATAATTCAAGGTGATCTTCACTCAAGGTCGTTGGATAAGTCATAGCCCTCCCCCTTTTTCTATTAAAAAAATAGATAAATGAATCAGTTTTTAAAGTCAAAAGGATAATTGAGTCCCTCTATTCCACCATTGTACTCAACATATTCAGCTCTACTTTCTTGCTCAATAGAAAAATAAGAATATTTGAAATAATATTTCTTTTTTTTTTTCAATGTACAAATCCCAATTAGAAATAGGATCTTCCTCAGGAAAGTCAGGTTGTTAATATAATAATGGATTGCCAATTTTAATGGATGATTCCGAAAATTACGACATATGTTTCTTATCATATCCCCTCAAGTCACATCATAGATATTTATGGTTCTAAGTTCAAGGAATTAAATCCTGTACAAAAGGATATTGCCTTTTCAGTCTTACATCAGTGTGACATCAGTTCACAATAGAAAGCTTATATAAATATTTATATGCATTATAAAATCCTTCATTAGTGATAATGCTCATTTTTTTACTACTATGGGCACTCGAAAGCCTACTGTCTTGTGTAAGAGATTTAAAATAAAATCCCACATAATTGTTTTGATTTTTCTATTATAACAGTCGTATCCATTAAATTATTATCTCTTATTATTATTCTAGAGGAAAATGTATGATGAGAAATCTAAATGGAGTCTGAGTGAAATAAATTCATTCATTCATTTAATAAAGTTGAGCTGATGCAAGAAATTGTATTGTGAAAAGAGAAAAATGGAGGGACCGAAGGATCAAACACATATAATTTTTGTGTTTTTTTTAATGCAGATTTAAGTTGTCTAAGCGAAAGAACCTACTATACTATTCAACTTCCATCCTCATATTCTTTCTCGATATAGCTCTCATTAATCTGGCTTGGATCACAAAACGGTAGGCGAACATGTCCCCCAATCTCACATTGTATGGAGCTTATAGATCATATTTTTACTCAATCGTTTAGGGATGAATACTTTCAGATTCCATTGGATATTCAAGAAATTCAACTACACATATCCATGAATTATTCAAGGTGTAGGTCAAGGTAAGAAATTGTTTTGGCATGACTCAAGCCCTCCCTATCTTTTTCTATTAAATAGGCTTAAGCATTCCATAATCAATGCATCTACCAATCAGGCTCAAACCTAGTAGTGGTAGTATTTTGCAGCATGAATGGGATAATCATCATGTATAATTTAATTCTATGACTAAATTATTGGATAGCATCCTTTTTATGCCAGACTTATATTAAATGTTTTGTTTGTTTTCTTTTTCTTTCTTCTACTTATATTCCCTGATTAGAGTAGATTTTAAGATGTTGTTGTTGTACACTTTTTTGCTATTTGAGAAATAGCCTTGATAACTAGCTAGCAAGAAATAAAAAATATACCAAGAATCCTAGATGCCTATGAGGAAACTTTGAGCTATGTTCAAATGACAATACCAACTTGTGAGAAGATAGCTAAAATGTGCCAACCTAGTTTTTGTTTTAATTTAGGAAGTGCTCACTTGCGTGTAGTAGAACTTATGAAAGATGCAACTTCCTGTAGAGACTAGGTCCTATCAAGTTCCCTAGCTAGCATGCTCTAGGAAAACCTATAGCGTTTGGAAAATACCTAAGTACACATGTAAAATAACCCCTTATCATATATCAAAGCTGTTGATGCAAAAATCTACATTGACATGAGTAAATGCTTGTAAAAGAAGTTCTATGTACAATATAATAAAATATAGCTATATTGCTTGTATAAATCTACTCTACCAGCATTTTCATGAACAAAGATGCGAAGAAAAAACAAGTTGTACAATGTTAAAGGTTTGTTGAAAGCTTAAAACTTAATTTGAATATGCCATTATTAAAAGAATCCTTGGTTTATATAATAAGAATAAGAAAAGATGCTCAAGTCATTGACTTACTATCTACCATAGAGTCTCCACATATCCACGTAAGGAATGAATGTCTTCTCTCCTCCTAATCAAGCCTTGTAGATAGAGCTATTTACGACTCAATCTCTTTGATTATAAAATACATTTTAAATGAGTAACTTTACTTGAGAACCATACTTTAAAAAAGTGACTTTAGCTGAGAACCACTCTTTTATTAATTAGCTCACATGATCCTTTTGTGGATTGATTTTCCACCATCGTTTTATATGAAAAAGGTTCCAGTTAGCAAAAAACATCTCAAAATGCTCATGCTCATAGAGCTCTTGGGCAAAACCTTTCTCCACTTAGCCAACTAATGAGTGAACGTCTGCTCTCCTCCCAACCAATCCTTGTATATATAACTATTTAGGACTCAATCTCCTTCATACAAAGCCACACTTTAAATGAGGAACTTTACTTGAGAGCCATCTTTTAGAAAAATCGACTTTAGCCCAGAACCACTCTTTTCTTAATCCATCTACACCATCCTTTTTGTTGATTGATTCTCCACCACCCTTTAAATCGAAAGATGCCACCTAGAAAGAATGCTCCGCAATGCTCAAGCTCATAGAGCTCTTGGGAAAAACCTTGTACCTTTCACGACTTGAACCCAAGACCTTCTCCTTTCATCCATTAAGACTTAACCATTCAACTAGGTGGATTCCTTGTCTTAGAGAATAAATAAACCTTTTCTCAAGTCTATCTTGAGATCTTATTGCAAACATATGAGAGACCAAATGTTGTCCAAATTCATATATCTCCGAACTGATTAGACACTTGGAACATAGACCTACTTTGTAACACTCGTCCCCCCTTTGGAGAGATCTTGATCCTCAAAAATGTAGCTATATATCTCTATAGTCATTTCCCTTAGCCTTATGTTCTAATTTAGAAGAACATGCTTTATCTTAGTCATTCACTTATTTAGTGAGCAACTTAAAATTCGAAAGTAGGAAACCTCTACTAGATTGTGCAAACTTTCTCCCAAGTGGAAATTTCCTCAATTCCATCCTTCTATTTCACTAAACACTCTTTGTGAAAATCAATTCTTCTACGTTTCTTGTGGGTGCAATGTGACCTTTTAAGTTCAAGAGGAACTATTTCACTTAGTAGAAGTTGAAGTTTTTTCTATTGTCCAATCAATCTACCTAAATTTTTCATACTTTTTCTAAATCACGTGACGTGGAACACTGCATAAATCCAACTTTCTTCTACAAGTTGCAATTCATATGCCCACATTCCAATGTTTTTATACCTTGGTGATAGCTTGGCCCATTTTTTTATCTTTTAAATTTTTATGACCTATCAGGAACTCAAACATAAGCTTGATCTCCAACTTGAAAGAAATTACACATTGTTTTGGACATGCATAGGCATTTTCTTGTTCTTGAGCATCTTTACCTTAACTTGGGCCTAAAATTCATTTTCAGAAGGTTTTCTTGAGCTGCACGAACTCTTTCATTTTGAAGTCCCACTCCATACAAAGATTTAGGTTGGATTCTGTACTTTAACATGAATGGATTGAATTCAATTAAGGAACTCTTGGCACTATTGTAGGTAAATTTAGTTAAAGGAAGATCATCCTCCCAATTAATTTGTTTTGAAGGGACATAAGCTCTTGATATTTCTTCCAAAATTTGATAGACGTTTTTGCTCTGTCCATGTATTTGAGGACATTCATTTATACTCATGTTTAGTTAAGTTTTAAGTCTACTAAAAACTGCCCACAAAAATTGACTTGTAAATCTAGCATCTCTATGAGAGACTATATCTATTGGAAGATCATAGGGCCTTTAAAGTTGATTTATAAATATTTTTTCCAATTTGTGAGTTTTATAAGTATTCTTAAGTAGTAGAAAGTGAGCTAACATAGTCACTGGAGCTGCTACAACCCAAACTTAATCATAGTCTTTCTAAGTGTGGGGTAATCATGAAATCAAATCCATGGATATGCTTTCCCATCTTCCTTTTGGAGTCTCTAAGCGTTTCAACAATCCTTGAGTTACATATTCATTTGACAATTATGGTACCTAGATACATATGTTTGTGCATGTATACTAGGCCGATAGAAGCATTTTTTTAGCTAGTTCATAGGTTTTGTTAATGAAAGAACTTGGAGAAGCTTGTCGAAGGTAGAAAAGTGCGTTTTGAGGCGGCGAAGTTTGGTCAAGCCAACCGGCACAAGACCAGCCCTTGAGCTTATGGAGACTCAAAGAGACCTTATAGGCATGTGATAAGTGCAAAGAAATGCACTATGTACTTTGGAGCATAAAGGAGAATGAGTTGATACAAAACAGATAGGTTCGCGGGTCGACTAGCTCAAAAACTTACTATCTATGGAAGAGACAATGAAATTCAAATGCCCATAGCAACCAGCGTGATTACAATTAGAAAAAATCCTTTTATGGGAGTGATACACATAGGGTTGAGTGTATGGAATGCACAAACGTATAGGGAATAAGCAAAATATGCTATAGGAATGAATGCGACATTCACCGGTGGTACTTCCTATTTTTCAGGAATATGTAGAGATTGACCCTGAGACAGAAAAACCCAGATTTCTCCCAATCTACTAAACCAAATGCTATGAAAATATATAGGCATACACTAGACACTTATACCTTTCCAATGAGCCATCTTGCACTCAATTTGAAGCTCTGGAGAGATAGCCGCAGCCTCCACAAGATTACTGTTGGCGAAGAAGATGATGCAGCGAATTGAAGGAGCAAGACAATGATGGTCACAAGTGTATGTATATTGGTTCCATGTATTGTACAAGTAATTCCAAGTCTTTATATAGACTCTAGGAGTGTTCCATGACTTTTACAAGTTGAATTTGAATTCAAATGAAGGTGGAAATGGTTGTTGGAGGGAATCAATTCACTTCCCTACAATCTAGGAAAAGTGAAGATCTAGTTTGATCTACTTTTAGGTGATTTGATTTGCTTGATTGAATGCAAACTCAACCACCACAAATTCGTGGGATTTGGGCTCTATCTTTCTACCTTTACATGTGTAAAGCTCAAGGCTTTTACAACGGTAAATGAACCATAAAAAATTTATCAAAAAAATACAATAAATGAGCATATGAAAAAGAACTCTCCAACGGATATTCTTTTAACGCGATAGCCTTTGATGTAGATCAAATCCACCTCAAGCATAGTGTAAGCTTGATGTTCCAACAGCCCCCCCTCAAGCTAAAGTATGCTTGAGTCTTCATTTTCTGATAGGTTGAATACCTGCCATAGCTTTGAATCTACAAAGCTTTATTCCATCAAGTGCCTTCGTCATCATATCTGCTACTTGCTTTTCAGTTGGAACAAAAGAAATGTCAATCTCCTTTGCCATGAGCTTCTCCCTGATGAAGTGGGAATGGACTTCTATGTGCTTGGTTCTCGCATGAAAAATAGGATTTTCCACTAGATGCATGGAACTTACATTATCTCCAAATATCTGAGGTTTGGAACTCACAAGTCCCAAATCTGTATACAATGCTTTTAACCATATTTCCTCTTGAGTTGCTATCGTCAATCCTCTATACTCTGCTTCAGTTGAGGATAAAGCAACTGTTGGTTGCTTCTTGGAACTCCATGACACTAGCTTCGAACCTGCAAATGCTAAGTAACCAGATGTACTTTTTCTATCATCCTTAGCTCCTGCCCAATCTACATCTGAGTAGATTTTGATATCCAAATCTGAAGAGTAAGGATAGAATTACCTTCATTGATTGTACCTTTGAGATACTTAAGTACTCTCTTAGCCGCATCCATGTGTGGTCTTCTCGATGAGTGCATGAACTGATTAAACACTCCCACACTATATGAGATGTCTGCCCTTGTATGAGTAGCATATATCAAGCTACCTACCAAGCTTTGATATTATTTAATGTCTTCAATTTTCTCACCTTCATAAACACTTAGTTTATGATTCATCTCCAAAGGTGTTCCTGCAGGTTTAGTGTTCTCCATTTTGAACTTGAGAAGAAGATCCTGAATGTATCTTCTTCGAGTCAAATACATTCCTTCATCTGTATATATCACCTGCATACCTAGGAAATATGTGAGCTCACCTAGGTCAATGATTTTGAACTCCTCTTGCATGTGTCTCTTGATCCTTTGAATGCCATTTAGATCATCACCTGTCACAATAATATCATCTACATATACACATAGATAGATAACTCATTGTGATTCCTTTTGATGAATAGAGAAGGATCTGAGCTACTAGCTTTGAACCCTTGATCTTGAAGATATGTAACCAACCTATAATTCCAAGCTCTAGGAGCTTGTTTTAATCCATACAATGCTTTCTTAAGTCTTCAAACATAAGATGGATGATTAGGGTTTTCACGGAGTCTCCAATTCCTTGCAATAGCTACACTTATCAATGTCCTGATTGTAGTCATCTTTGCAACGGGTGAGAATGTTTCCTCATAGTCTATACCATGAGTTTGTGAGCATCCTTTGGCAACTAATCTTGCCTTGTACCTGCAAATTGATCCACCTGAATTTCTTTTAACTTTATATACCCATCTGTAACCAATTACCTTTTGATTTGACGACATTGGAACCAAATCCCAAGTGTCCATCTCCTTCAATGCATCTATCTCTTCGTTCATGGCATTTTCCCAATTAGGGTTTCCCTTCGCCTCTTCATAGGTTGAGGGTTCCTCTAAAATATAGTCTTTTGCCAAGTATATTGAATGCTTTGTAACAAATGTGGAATCATATCCATACCTTTCTGGTTGTTTCTTCTCTCTTGCTGATCTTCTAGGTGCTTGTTTGGAGCATTCTCCAACCTCTTGCATCTTTGCTTTGCCTCTTGACTTCCATAGCTTGTAATCCTTTTCTCTTCCATCTTGGTCATCATCTGTATCACTTCTTGGATCTTGGACCTGTGTATCATGCTTGCTTCCTAATTGATGAGAGTCAAAATCAAGATCATATGGCAGTGTTACCTTTTGTTTGTCTTCATCATACCAAGACCTGTGTTCTTCAAACACAACATAACCACTTGTAGTGAATTGCTTGGTTGAAGGATTGAAGAACCTGTAACCCATCTGAGTTGAATTATATCCAATCAACACTGCCTTTGTTGCCCTTTCATCTAGCTTACCTCTTATTTGTGATGGTACATGAACATAAGCTAAACAACCAAAAACCTTGCAATGTCCAAGACTAGGTTTTCTTCCATGCCATGCTTCATAAGGAGTCATACCTTGAAGTGATTTGGATGGTAGTCTATTGACAAGGTACACAGCATTTGAAATAGCTTCTACCCATAGATAATGTGGCAACTTCTTCTCTTCAAGCATTGTTCGGGCTGATCCAACCAATGTCTTGTTTCTCCTCTCTGCAATTCCATTTAGTTGAGGAGAGTACCTAGTAGTCACTTCCCTTTTGATACCTTTGTCGTTCAAGAACTCATCAAACTCTTTGGAGAAGTATTCTCCCCCTCCATCAGATCTGAGCTTCTTTAGTGATCTACCTGTATGATTCTCCACATGTGCAAGAATACTTCTTGAATCAATCAAACACTTCATTCTTACTCTTGATAAAGTATAGAACAATCCATCTACTATGGTCGTCAATAAATGAGACATAATACCTTGATCCTGTCAATGAAGGTTCTTGACTTGGTCCCCATACATCTGTATGTACTAAGTCCAATAAGTTGTTGTGGATGTAGCCTTTGTGGTTGAATGGTTGTCTTTATGCCTTCCCAATCTGACATGCATCACACCTATTGATCATGTGTTGCTTTGATATGTTCGGTAGTCCTAGAACACTTTGATCCCTGCATATATCCTTCAAGGTTCTTTCATTCACATGAGCAAGTCTCGTATGCCACACTTCAAGCTCACTTAGGGTTTGAGACCCAAAGTTGAATAGAGCTATGTTCCTGGTTTCTCCTACTTCAAAAGTAAAGAGCCTACCATGCTTCTCACCTCTGGCTATCTTCTTGAAGCCTTGACAAGGATCTTCCACAAAACCTCCATGTTGGGTGAACCTAACTTGCAAGCCTTTTTCAACTATTTGGCCTACACTTATTAGGTTTTTAGTGATAGTGGGTACATAGAGAACCTTACTCAGAATGTTTGTCCTGCCATTGGAAGCTTTGACATTACCAATCTTCTCCACATTTTGCTTCGTGTCATCCCCTGTTTGCACTTGTCTATGCTTTGGACTTTCCAAGTCAGATAGAAGAGCAATGTTGCCTGCAACATGATTCGAACATCCTGAATCTATGTAGAACAAATGATCATCTTCTTTACCTTCTTTGTGGCTTAGATTCATAAGAAGCAATGAGTTTTCATGTGGTTGATCTTCTAAATAATTATTGTAGTCCGTTCTATTATAGGTTCTATTGTTATTGTTGAAGTTCTGTCCACCTCTGCCTCTATTACTGCCATATCCACCTCTTCCACTTCCTTTCTGGGTCTTCCCATTGAACCAGCAATTCTGAGTGGTGTGGTTGTTCTTATCACATACGGCACAAGGTTGAACATTTTGACCGTTGGCTTTGTCTTGCTTTGGTCCTTTCTTCTTCCCTTTCCACTTGATCTTGCTTACAAAGTTGGCTTGAGAAGTCTCTTCTTCATCTTCTTCCTTCTTCTTGCCTTTCTACTTCTTATCCTTCTTATCTGCATATAGAGCACTAGTTGAATTACCATGATAAGAGTTACCTTCCTTTATGCTATTGTTGGCTTCTTGATTGAAGAGTTGTTCAAGAAAGATGTTGAAGTCTGGAGTTTGTACATCCATGATGAGATCATAAGCCGTCATGAAGGATTTCCATTGCTTATCACTTCAAATGCCGTTGAGAATTTGTCTCATGATGACCTCTTCTTTAATCAGCTCTCCAATGGATGCTAACTAATCGCAACCTCCTTGACCTTGGTAACAAACTCTATGATGGTTTATTTAGGTGTCTTCTTCATTTGGCTGAACTCGTTCCAAAGATGATTCTTTCTTGCTTTCGTACTAGCAGAAAAGAAAGTCTCGAGGGCATCCCAAGTCTCTTGAGATGTCTTGCATCCTCTAATATGTGGTAATAAAAAGTTAGAGATAGAGTTTAGTATGTACTACCTTGCTTGAGCATCCCTTGCGCACCAAAGTGTGAACTTATCTGTCTCCTCTTGTGTAGGTCCTCCTTTGGATCTTGGAATAGGCATAACTTCATCACCTGCTACAATTCCATAAAGATTTCTACCTTGCAAATAGGCCTCCGTTCTGATTTGCCAAGCCGCGTAGTTGTGTCGATCAAGCTTCTCAATCATTGAGGGAAAGCCATCACCCATCTTGATCTAGCTCTGATACCATTGAAAGATCTTGGAGAAGCTTGTCGAAGGTAGAAAAGTGTGTTTTGAGGCGACGAAGTTTGGTCAAGCCAACCAGCACAAGTCCAACCCTTGAGCTTATGGAGACTCAAATAGACCTAGGCATGTGATAAGTGCAAAGAAATGCACTATGTACTTTGGAGCATCAAGGAGAATGAGTCGATACAAAACAGATAGGTCCTCCATGTATTGTAGAAGTGATTCCAAGTCTTTATATAGACTCTAGGAGTGTTCCATGACTTTTACAAGTTGAATTTGAATTCAAATGAAGGTGGGAATGGTTGTTGGAGGGAATCAATTCACTTCCCTACAATCTAGGAAAAGTGAAGATCTAGTTTGATCTACTTTTAGGAGATTTGATTTGCTTGATTGAATGCAAATTCAACCACCACAAATTCGTGGGATTTGGCCTCTATCTTTCTACCTTTACATGTGTAAAGCACAAGGCTTTTACAACGGTAAATGAACCATCAAAAATTTCTCAAAAAAATACAATAAATGAGCATATGAAAAAGAACTCTCCAACGGATATTCTTTCGACGCGATAGCCTTTGATGTAGATCAAATCCACCTCAAGCATAGTGTAAGCTTGATGTTCCAACAGTTAACACTTGGATCTCCTAGACTTTTTGCATCATGGCATTTGAAAAGCACTTGATTTGTATGGCTGATTTACTTGGGACACAGACCTTACCTTTACAAAGAGAATATTCATCTCTAGGGAAATAAACCTTTCCATCAGAAGTACTTGTTTCATTTGCTTGCGCTTCTTCAATTTATGTCTAAGCTCGACTATAGCTTGAATCCTCAACTACCTTTCAAAGTGAAATAAATTCACTTTGAACTTGTACAAAAATAAAATTATTCAACGTAGTCTTTTGATGTTATTGTTAATGCCCATGCGAAAGGCCAAAAGGCCACCGGACACTTTTGTATATGTTTGTTAATAAAAGATATAGAAGCATGGTCAGCCAGAGACTCTAAGTTCGACCACATGTGTAACATCTAAGAAGTATGTGTTCGCACTCCTTGTGTAATGTGTTGTTTTGCATACTCTTCAGCCTTTGTGTGGAGCAGTGTGTGCGGCACTTAGAGCTTGGTTTTCCACTTTGAAGGATATTTTCCTAAAGCTCTCGATAAGGAGAGAACATTGTGGTGCATTGCCATCGAAATACTTCACTGATATTAGAGCATCTCGACACAAAAGCTTTGTCCCTTTTGTGCAAATGAAGCGACCACTAGCCCACCCACCCCAGGCGTTCTCCAAGGCTTATGAATAGGGTGGAAACCAAGGAATAGACCTTGGCATGCCTTGTTATCCGAGTCATTAAAGTCATCATTGGCACCATTCGCTGTGCACAAGGGAGGACCTCCTAGTACTATTCCCCTCGGAGCTCGCTTAACTGTGGAAATCTTTTACCACTAAGCTACACTCTTGTGGTACTTGAAGGAGGGGAAAGGCTCAGATTGATATTATCTTCAACAAGTTTTGGTCCTTAAAGCTTCATTCTTTGCTTTCAAAGCCTATCCTTGAAGCATTTTTGGGGTGATTTTTGGAGCCACTTTAGAGTAATTTCGTGCATAGTTCTCTCCATAGAGGTCCAAGAACACCAAGAAGAGTGTTTTTTGTACTTCTTTGATAACAAATGTTCAGCTTCTGGGCTGTTTTTTCGGCCACATTAGTTAATCTACAGGTTTCTTGAAAGGTTGTAATTGTGGTGGGAGCAGTCATTGAAAGTCTATGCAGGTTTTTTGAGCCTTAAGAACAACATTTGAAGACACTTATAGGTGTTCTTGGCCAATGTTTGGGCTGTGAATTCAGCTTTTCAGTGCCATTTTACTAATATTGAGCACATACACACTATGTACCCTTCTGTGGATACCGCTTATGTGCGTCCATGTAGTCATTAATATAGTAATTATATTTTTGCATAGAACCTTTTATGTTTGATAAAGAGGGCCATGGTGAGGTTTTCTTAACTGGGAGACACCCAGATGTTTGGGTCTCTTCAATGATGTAGGTGGAAGACTTACCCAGCCTCACCGTAGGAGATGTATGATAGTTTTTCATAGGTGCTTGATAAGCCTAGCTGGCTTCTTTCGGGTCACTGGCTATATGCAGTGGAGTCAGTGATTCACTATGCAGGTAAACATGTCAATACTTGCAATTTTATGATATTTTCACACTAGTCATATGCTCGTTTTGTAGAGGATACTGTCGCAAAATGTTTCTAGATTTTTGGTTTTGTGAACTATACAGTGGTCAATTTAGTGCTTGATACACTTATTGGTATGAGCACATTTATTCTCACATAATCCATTTGGTTCATCATTATTGTTCATTAATTCATTTTTTTGGGAAGACTATAGAATTCTCTCATAGAATTTGAACCTTGGTCATCCTTCTTTGAGCCTTAGTAGTGGTTAGACTCTTGTAGCTCCATTATTATTCTACTCAGTTCTCTATCATCATGCCATCAGAGATCTCAAGCATGTCAGGTGGATCAGGGTCTAGTGCCAATGTTCCGAGGAGGAGCTATAAATTGTAGGGCAAATCTCATTTTGATATCTGAAAATTCAATGGCATAAATGTTTCTCTATGGAAGAATTAGACTAAAGATATGTTGATTCAATGGAGGTAATGGAAGCCAGTAAATATGGATGAAGATGATTGGAATGAGTTAGATGAAATGGCCAGGTCTACCATTTGATTGCACCTAGAAGATAATGTTTACATTACAATATTAGACTATGAAAGTGCAAAGGAGCTTTGGAAGAAGTTATGCAATACATATGAAAAACAGGTGGCATCAAATAAAGTGTATCTAATGAGAAAGTTATATGACCTTCACAGGATAGACACAAATAGTGTTGCTACTCATCTACATGATTTTGATGCTATATTCTCCTAGTTACAAGCTCAAAAAATGGATATGGATAATGAAATGAATGTAGTCTTGTTGTTATGCACCTTTCCATCATCATGGGATATGTTTTGCATAGCTATTAGAAATAGTGCACCTAGTGGTAAACTGGTCTATGATGACATATGTGCAGGCGCACTATTGAGTGAGGAGATCTATGGTTTGCAATCAGAGTGGAGATGCATATAATGTTCATGATTCTTACCAAGGAAAGAATAAGAAATGTGGTAGGAGCAAGAACAAGGAAAAGAATGGTCAATGAAATAAGAGTAGAAGTAAATCAAGAAGAGGGATATCAAATGCCATTATTGTCATAAGAAAGGGCACATGAAGAAAGATTGTTATGCATTAAAGAATGCTAAAGATAAAGGATAGTATGTTGATGGGCATGATAAATAGCTACTTGCATCATCTACTTCGACTATGAAGATTCAAGAAATTGATGCTATTTTTTATGATACTGATGTGTTGACACTTTACAGCACTATGCTAGCCGAGGCTCTTATGGCTGATTCTCTTTCCCACACATGGTTGTTAGATTCATGTGCTTCTTTCCATGTGACACCACATAGAGAATGGTTATCTAATTATGTAGCCAAGTCTCTTGGTACTGTGAGACTTGGTGACTCTTACTAGTGTGATGTTGTGGGAATTCAAGATGTGTTTGTGTAGTTCATTGATGGTTCAGATTTTACTATGCATACTGGATGCCATGTACCTTAGTTATCATGGAGTTTGATGTCGGTTGTTCAACTTGATGACCTTGGTTACAAGGTGGTCTTCTATGCTGAGTCCCTTCACATATCAAAGGGCAATATGATTATTGCAAAAGGAATAAAAGTTGGCTCACTTTATCCTTAATTTGTATCATAGAAAGAAACTTGTTAGCTATTATTGAATAGACTATGGCTTGTATTTGATGGCCATTTGGGCCATATATCATGTAGTGGAATGGAAAATATTTCTCATTCTGGCTACTTACATGTGTTATCTCTCTCTGATTTTTCATTTTGTGAGCATTGTCAGTATGGAAAGAAAACTAGGAATGTGCAGAAGACACACATTGACTCTTCAATTCAGCCTTTAGATCTCGTTCATACAGATGTGTGTGCTCCTATGCCCACATGTTCATTAGGTGGTTCTCTACTTTGTCACTTTCATAGATGATGCTACTAGAAAAGTCTGGGTATATCCTATCAAAGCAAAGGATGAGGTATTCCCTACTTTCAAAAAATGGCTTGCTTGAGTTGATAGTGAAAAGCAAATTAAGCTTATAGCTTTACATTTAGATAATGGGGGTGAGTATATCTCACATGTATTCAGCCTTTTCTAATATTCTGGAGGAATTCATAAAGAGTCTAAAACTCCTTATACCCCACTATAAAATGGTGTAGCTAAAAGGATGAATAGAATCATTCAGGATAGAGTAGTTTCTATGCTGCATCATGCAAACCTTTCACAAGGCTTTTGGGCACAAGCAGTATTGACTACAATTTACGTGATTAACCTTTCACTAGTACTGCCAAAGGTCTAAAAGTAGGACTAGAGTTATGGAAGGGAAGCCACCATAATATGATAATCCTTGAGTTTTTGGGTGTGAAGCATATGTCTATATACCCAACAATCTTAGACAAAAGTCGGATCATAAGTCAAAGAAATGCATTTTTCTTGGATATGGTCAAGAAGTGTTAATTTCAATGAAATCTTCTCTTGAGTGGTCAAAATGACTACCTTGTGCATGTTGCTTAGATTTTTTGCAATGGGGGACTTAGAGCTAGTCCAAATGGATCTGAAAATTGATTTCTTGCATGGATATCTTACAAATGA
This sequence comes from Ceratopteris richardii, assembly GCA_020310875.1. Classification (NCBI taxonomy): domain Eukaryota; kingdom Viridiplantae; phylum Streptophyta; class Polypodiopsida; order Polypodiales; family Pteridaceae; genus Ceratopteris; species Ceratopteris richardii. The sequence goes on from CM035442.1 coordinate 135,280,801, forward strand.
GATCTATATGGAACAACTAGCTGGTTATGTAGTTCCTGGCAAAGAAAGTCTAGTTTGTAAGCTCAAGAGGAGCTTATATGGACTTAAACAATCCCCTAGCAATGGTACCAAAACTTCGATGTTTTTATGAGGTTTGAAGGCTTTTCTTGAAGCAATGAGGATCATTGTCTTTACACAAAGAGATGCTTAGATGGCAGCTTGATATGCTTGATGCTTTATGTTGATGATATGTTGATTGTTGGGAAGTCATCTTATGACTTGTCAATTCTCAAGAACAAGTTGAGTCAAACATTTGATATGAAGGATTTCGAGGATGCTTTCTTTGCATGCACATTACTTGTGATAGGAGTAAAAGATGCATATACTTGTCTCAAAGTGAGTACATATCCAAAGTACTTCATAGGTTCAATATACAAGGTGGAAAGGCATTGAGTACACTTTTACCCACATATGTGAACTTGAGCAAGGATGATTGCCCCAGATCTGATGAGGAAAAGGAATTCATTACCAAAATTTCTTATCAATCCGTTGTTGGTAGTCTCATGTATGCTATGGTAGCAACGAGACTCGACATTGCATTTGCAGTGTGGGTTGCGAGCAGATATGTCTAATCCCGATAAGAAACATTGGGGAGTAGTCAAGATGATTTTGAGATATCTGAGTGGCACTAAGGAAAAGTTTCTATGCTTAGGTAGATGGAAAGCATAGATTATTGGTTACGCATATTCTAACTATGCTAGTTGTGTAGTAAAAAAAATTGTAACTCTACATCAGGGTATATTTTTCATTTTGTTGAAGATGCTATCTCTTGGAGATCTTGCCTTCAAGAATGTACAACTATTTACACCACAAAAGCAGAGTATGTTGAAACAAGTAAGGCATGTAAGGAAGCATTGTGGCTTTCTCATCTTGCTTGTTGTATGGTCCAACCTTAGTATGTGCCTTGTTTGCTCAATGATAGTCAATGTGCCATTGCTTTGGCTACGAATTCGGTCTATCATGCAAAGACCAAGCACATTGAGGTGAGGAATCACTTCATTAGAGATTGCTTGGCCACTGAGTGCATTATTCTTGAGAAGGTTCATACTCTAGATAATGTTGCAGAAGCTTTGACTAAAGCTCTACCACAAGATAGCTTTCGACATTGTTGTCACTTGATGGGGGTTACTTGATTCATGATCTTACACTATCACTTGTATACTATGTAACATTCCCATCAGATGGGAGGTATAGTTTGTATACTTATAGTTTGTATACTTATAGTTTGTATACTTATAGTTTGTATACTTATAGTTTGTATACTTATGCTCGGGTATCCTTTATCATTCTTCATTTTTCTCCTATAGTTTGGCCTTTAGTGGGAGATTGTTACCCTAGTGTCCGTATGAAACGCCAAATGGCCACCAGAAAATTTTGTATATGCTCTTTAATAAAACATATAGTGGCCTGGTCAGCTATATTCTATAAGTTTGACATCATTTGTAACACCTAAGAAGTTTGTGTTTGCACTCCCTGTGTATTGTGTTTTTCTGCATGTTCTATAGCCTTTGTGTGGAGTACTATGTGCAACACTTGGATCTTGTCTTTCTACTCCAAGGATATCATCATGAAGCTCGAGCAGGAGAGTGCATTGTGGTGCATCACCATCGAAATACTTCATTTTATTTAAGATTTCCACAACTCCATTAAACTTTCACTTTTGATATTTGAGTTCAGAATCAAAATTTTGAAGTTTTTCACCCCATCTATCTTTTCTATCTCTTAATTTTGATTACTTTGTAAACCATGTGATGCTCTCTTCATCAAATGCAGTTTTTAACTTTAATCTATACAATTAATGTCACAATTTCATAAGAGCATTATTTATAGGAAATGTTTCACGCTCATAGGTAGAATAGTTTTGTTGAGTAGGACTTAATTTTTTTCTTGCAAAAGCCATTCATAGACCATCTTGTCTTAGTATTGTTCTCACTACAGATGAACTTGCATTTATTTGTAATTAAAAGTGTTTATTCGGATCCACTATTCATAGAACTAAGGCTCAATCTAAGGCAAGTTTCTATTCTTGAAAAGTATTTGCTTGTTCTTCTTTCCAATTTAATTTCTTGAGTTTATGTGTCAAAGGTGTTGCAATCTTGGAATATCCAACCACAAACTTCTTGTAATATCCTACCAATCTGAGAAAACTTTGTAATTCTTGTATATTCTTTGGCGAAAGCCATTTAAGAATCATATGGAAATTTTTATGGTCAACTTGGATTTCATCCATGGATGTAATATGAACTAAATACTTTACTTGTGGGATAAAGAAATCACATTTAGATTCTTTGCTGTAAAGTTTACTATCTTTGAAAAGCTCAAAAACATTTTTAAAGTGTTCCAAATGACTCTCATAATCTTTGCTAAAGATTAGAATGAGATCTAGGAAATCTAAAACACATTTCCCAAGTATGGCGTTAATACTCAATTTATTAAAGTCATAAACATTGCTAGTGTATTAGCTAACCTGAACGGCATCACTAAAAATTCGTAGTGATAATACTTTGTTATAAAGGTTCTCGTGGGTTTATCATCTTCTCTAATCCTTATCTAATGATTGCCCCTATGCAAATATATATATATTAAAAGACCTCAGCTCCCTTTAAACTATCAAGGAGATCTTCCATAAGTACCATTGGAACATACTCCTTATCAATAGACCATTTAGGGCCCTATAGTCTACACACAACCTCATTGCTCCGTCTTTCTTTTGTACAAGAAGGATGGGTGTAGGCCAAGGTGAGTGGCTTGGCTGTATAAAACTTTTTCCCGATATTCCTTTATCTCTTTTTCAACTTCCATAATTTAGACATATGGGAGTCACTTTGGGTTTTGAGTTTTTGGCTTGGTTCTTCGAAACAGTTCTATAATATGATCACTTTTTCCATAACAGGGGAAAACCATCTAGTAGTTCCTCAGAGAGCACATGTTGAAAATCTATGAAAAGTAGTTTAAACTTTAAAAATACATCATGAAGAATATACAGTGAGACATAAGAAACTTGTTTTTATTATCAAAATTGTTTACATCAGCGGTCTGCACCAAAAATGCTTGTGTCTTTGCTTCATTGTTTACAAGTTTTTGTATTTCTAAACTAGAAATCAAAAGATTATTTGGACCATTATGCCTACCCTTGATTTTTTAAATTGCCCCATCATGCTCGAATACCAAAGTATTCTTTTAATACTTCTTGACAATGAAAGTCAAAGACTCTAGAGACACTCTCATCTTAGAACTAAATTTACCTATCCATGTTCATAATTCGAAAGTCCAACTTACCCTTCAAGTCCTAGAATTTAAGTTCAAAACTATAAATTGTGGTTTCTTTGATGCAGGTGTCTTTCTCTTGCATCATTGGCACTATATATTTGTGTGGCGAAGGACTCTGACGAAGATGTAACTTTTTCACAAGATCATAGTTGATGAAATTATGTGTTGTCGAATCATTCGTGTTAGTCCTAATGGTGTGACCTTTGGCTGAAAGAAGTGCCTCATCACTTAACAGATTCTTTTTAGGAGCGAAGATATATCGTTTATAAGGCGGTGATGCTAAACAACAAAGAAATCATTTCCCTTTGGTCAATGACTCTCTCTCTCTCTCGATCTCTCTCTCTCTCTCTCAATCATTTCCAAAGAGTGACGAAGCAAAAAGGAAATCACAATCTCTCTCTCTCTCTCTCTATATCTATATATATATATATATATATATATATATATATATATATATATATATATATATATATATATATATATATATATATCCCTAGCTTTGTCTATCTATCGACCATGGATTATGGACAATCATTGTAATCTGATTCTATTTCTTTATATATTACACATATCTATACACACACATACGTACATGGATAAAATAACATACACACGTGCATATATACATAATGTAAATATTCTTACATACATATATACATACCGTCCTCTATACACACATACACATACATACATGTACCAAGCAACATAAACACATATGCATATATACATAATAAACGCACACCTTCACACATATATACGTACCTATGGACCTACATGGATACATATCTACATACATATAATATGCATACATATATAAATAAGTGTGCATACATATATAAATAAACACTTACATACAGAAGTATAAATGCATACAATACATACATAGACATGCGTGCATACATACATTCATATCTATAGACATGTACACATACTTATTTTTATACATAAACATACATACATAAATACATAACATAATCATACATACACATACATACATGCATACATAAATACATATGTACATGCTTAAATACATATGTACTACGATAGAGTCTCCACTTTTCCAATTGACAAATGAATGTCTGCTCTTCTTCCAACCAAAGCCTTGTATATATAGCTATTCAAAAATTCTCAATCTTTTTTATTATAAGCTACACTTTAAAAACCACTCTTTACACTTTAAAAGAAGCTTTACACTGAGAACAACTCTCTTTTTTTTATTTAATCCACACCACTTTTCTATGGATTGATTCTTCAACATCGTTTATTTGGAAAGGTGCTTGTTAGAAAGAACGCTCCACCATGCGCTTGCTCATAGAACTCTTTTCGAAAACCTTGCACCTTGGAAGAATTGAACCCAAGACCTCCTCCTTGTCCCCCCTTAAGACTGAACCACCAAGCTAGGTGAATTTCTTGTGTTGAAGGCATATGAATCTTTTTTTGGTTGAACACAAGAGTGAGCAAATGGTGTCTGAATTCAAATTGGTCTAAACTGATCAAACGATTAGATCATAGACTTTATGTTTAAATATTCTTCTTCCTTTGCGAAAGATTTATATCCTCCATAATATAGGAATATATATATTTATGTATGCATTCCCCCAAGTCTCATGCTATTACCTAGAAAAACATGCTTTATTTTTAGTCATTCACTCATTGGGTTACCCACTTAAAAATCAAAAGTAGGAGACCTCTCCTAGACTATGGAAAAATTTTTGCAGGTGGAATCTACCTTAATTCCATTCCATTTCACTACGCACTCTTTATACAAATGACTTTTTGTACATTTTTATCAGGTGTGAAGTATCATTTCTGGTTCATGAAGAATTCTTTCACTTACTAAAAGTGGAAGTATTATCTATTGCCCAACCAGATTATTTAAATTGGTTAGACTTTTTCTAAGTCTACTGACATGGGGCACTAGATGAATCAAACTTTCTTCTCAGAGTTGTAATTCATATGCACATATTTAAACTTTTTAAATGATTAGAAAAGGACAACAAAATTGTGGCAACAAGTTGGTGCATTTCCTTGTCTTTAACTTATCCCACCTATCTAGAACTCAAAGATAAAATTGAATCTTCAATTTGAAAACAAACTTCATGTCTTTCTAGATCTAGATAATCTTTTGCTCGATTTTTAGCTCTTTCCAAATTTTCCTTAGTTTACTTGATGTTAATATTCATTTGTTGAAGGAATTATTGAGGTAGTTGATTTCATTTCGAAGTCCCACTGCATATGGAGATGTAGGCTAGAATCCATACATTAGCATGAATGGACTCAATTAACATGATGCGTTCTTGGCAATGTTATAGGAAAATTTAGCTAAAGAAAGATAATCTTTCCAGTCACTTTATTTGGACACAAGATAAGCTCTTCATATTTCTTCCAGAATTTGATTGGCTTTTTTAAGTCTCTCCATCAATCTAGGGATGTGTACTGGTAATTGAAATTAGTTTAGTTTCAACTCTATTGATTGCTCACCAAAAAGGGCTTGTAGATCTAGCATCTCTATGAGAGACTGTCTACTAGAAGACCATAGAATCTGAAAATTTGATTTACAAATATTTTTGCCAATTCATGAGTTTTATAAGTAATCTTGGCTGGTATAAACTAAGCTAACTTAGTCAGCTAACCTACTACAACCATAACTAAATCATAGACTTTTTGAGAATATGGTAATCTTGAGATGAAATCCATGGATTTGCTTTCCCACTTTCCTTTTAGAATCTCTAAAGGATGCAAAAATGCCTCCAATTTTTAATCTTTCAAACTTATTCATTTGACATTTATGGAACATGTCAAAGCTTCCAATGGCAATAAAACCATTCTGAGTAAGGTTCTCTATATACCCACTATCACTAAAAACCTAATTAGTGTAGGCCAAATAGTCAAAAAAGGCTTGCAAGTTAGTTTCACCCAACATGGAGTTTTTGTGCAAGATCCATGTCAATGCTTCAACAAGATACCAGAGGTGAGAAGCATGGGAGGTTATTTAATTTTGAAGTGGGAGAAACTAGGAACATAGCTCTATTCACTTTTGGGTCTCAAACCCTAAATGATCTTGAAGTGTGGAATACGGAACTTGCTCATGTGAATGAAAGAACATTGAAGGATATATGTAGGGATCAAAGTATTCTAGGGCTACTAGACATATCAAAGAAACACATGATCAACAGATGTGATGCATCTCACATTGGGAAGGCACAAAGACAACCATTCAATCACAAAGGCTATATCCACAAAAGCTTATTGGACTTAGTATATACAAATGCATGGGAGTCAAGTTAAGAACCTTCATTGGTAGGATCAAGGTATTATGTCTCATCTATTGATGATCATAGTAGATGGACTATTCTCTAATTATCAAAAGTAAGGATGAAATGTTTGCTTGTTTCAAAAAGTATCTATCACATGTGGAGAAACATACAGGTACATCACCCAAGAAGCTCAAATCTAATGGAGGGGGAGAATACTCTCCAAACATTTTGATGAGTAAAGGTATCAAAAGGGAATGACTACCAGTTACTCTCATCAATTGAATGGAATTATAGAGAGAAGAAACAAGACTTTGGTTGGAATAGCTAGAATAATGCTTGAAGAGAAGAGGTGGCCACGTTATCTATGGGTAGAGATATTTCAACTTCAGTGTACCTTGTCAATAGACTACCATCCAAATCACTTCAAGGTATGATGCCTTATGAAGCATGACATGGAAGAAAACCTAGTCTTGGACGTTGCAAGGTGTTCGGGTATTTAGCTTATGTTCATGTGCCATCACAAATAAGAGGTAAGCTAGATGAAAGGGCAACAAAGACAATGTTTATTGGGTATGAATCAACTCAGATGATTTACATGTTCTTTAATGCCTAAACCAAGCAGTTCACTACAAGTAGGGATGTTGTGTTTGAAGAACATAGGCCTTGGTATGATGAAGACAAACAAAAGGTAACTCTACCATATGATCTTGATTCTGATTCTCATCAATTAGGGAGCAAGCATGATACACAAGTTCAAGATCCAAGAAGTGATATGGATGATGATCAAAATGAAATGGAAAAGTATTACAAACTATGGAAGTCAAGAGACAAAGAAAAGATGCAGGAGTGTAGAAAATGCTCTAAGCAAGCCCCTAGAAGATGAACAAGGGAGAAGAAACAACCAAAAAGGTATGGATATGATTCCACATTTGTTACAAACCATTCAATTTACTTGGCAAAAGACTCAATTTTAGAAGAACCCTCAACCTATGAGGAGGAAAGGGGAAACCCTAATTTGGAAAAGGCCATGAAAGAAGAAATAGATGCATTGAAGGAGATGGAAAGTTTGGATTTGGTTCCAATGTCATCCTATGAAAAGGTATGGTATGGACTATGAGGAAACATTGTCATTAGTTTCAAAGATGACTACATATTTGGAGATAATGTAAGTTCCATGCATCTAGCACCAAACCCTATTTTCCATGCAAGAAAAAAACACATAGAGGTTCATTACCACCTCATTAGGGAGAAGCTCGTGCCAAAGGAGATTGATATTTCTTTTGTTCCAACTAAAAATCAAGTAAAAGATATGATGACGAAGGCACTTGATGTAATAAAGCTTTGCTGATTTAAATCAATGGTAGGTATTCAACCTATTAGAGAATGAAACCTCAAGCATAATTTAGCTTGAGGGGGTTTTTTTGGAACCTTAAGCTTATACTATGCTTGAGGTGGCTTTCATCTACATCAAAAAGATATCGTTTGGATTATGTCAAAATATCCATTGAAGTGTTCCTTTATTTATGCTCATTTATTGTATTTTTTTTGAAAACTTTTGTATGGATCATTTACCAATCTAAAAGTGTAGAGGTTTACACATGTAAAAGAAGAAAAAGAGAGCTGAAATTCCACAAATTTGAGGTGGTTAAGCTTGATAATCAACGAATCAATAAATCACCTAAAAGTAGATCAAATTAGATCTTCACTTTTCCTAGATTGTAGGAAACTGAATTGATTACTAATACCGCCTTTATTTGAATTTAAAATACACTTGTAAAATTCATCAAACGCTTCAAGAGTCTATATAATGCATTCAAATAACTTGTACATTACATGGAAGCAATATACATATTTTGGCCATCATTGTCGTACTCCTTCATTTCTCTACAACATCTTCTTACACACTAGTGGACTTATAGAGGTTGTTGCTCTCTCTAAAGAGCTCCGAATTGGATGAATGAGCATTCATTGGAAAGCTATTAGTGTCTTCATTTTGTGTAAAAATTTTGAAAGCATTATGCATATTAAATTTGGAGAAATTGTAGTGTTGTTGTCTTGGGCTCTATTTTTGGACAACCTTGAAAAATAAGAGGTACCATTGTTCAGTATCAAGTTCATTCAAGAAGCATATTTTGCTTATTACTTTTACTCTTGTGCATTATATACACTCAACCCTATGTTTAGAACTCATCCATAAGGATTTCTTTTAGTTGTAATCATGCTAGGTGCTATGGGCATTTGAAGTTGATTGTTTCATCCAAAGATAGCAAGTTTTTTGAGCTAGTCAATGCACAAGCCTATCTATTTTGTATCCAATCTTTCTTGTTGATGCTCCAAAGTACATAGTGGATTTTATTGCAATTATCATATGCCTATAAGGTCTATTTAGGTCTCCATAAGCTCAAGGGCTAGTCTTGTGTTGGTTGGCTAGATGGAACCTCGTCACTTCACAACTCACTTTTCTACAAGCTTCTCCAAGTTCTTTCACTCTCCTCATGTAAAAAGAGGCAGCAAAGTTTCATACACATCTTCTGGAGCTAACTCATGTCTCCTTAGTACATGAAAGTAATGGCTGATTTTGATCTTCCATAAAAACAACATTACGGCTAACCAAAATGTGTTTAATTTGTGTATGATACAGATGATAGCCTTTGCTTTGAGACTTGTACCCAAAAAAAAATACATTTCACTGTGTTATCATCCAATTTCTTGCATTGTTATTCAAGCTCTAATTTTTATGCCAAACAACCAAAGACACATAGATGAGTAGTAGATGGTTTGCAACCATTCCAAGCCTCATATGGAGTGATGGACTGCAATTCGTTAATGAGACACCTGTTAAGTACAACCATTGCACACATAATAGCCTCAAGCCAAAAACTATGTGGTCAAGCCTGACTCTTGACCATACACCTCGCCATCTCCATGAGTGACACGTTCTTCCTTTCAACAACTCCACCCTGTTGAGGTGTATATGGCACTACACACTGATGTTTTATCCCACATTCAACCAAAAAATGCATTAAAATCAAATGACATATATTCCTCCTCTCGATAAAAAAGGAGGGTGTCGATTTTACATGTTGATAGATTTTCAACGAAAACTAGAAAATGTTTGAAGCACATAAATACATCAAACTTTTCTTTCAATGGAAATACCCATGCATGGCCAGAAAAATCATCAATGAAATTCGTGAAGTAAAGATAGTTCCCAAAAGTAGGTGTTTACATAGGACCATAAACATCACTATGAACAAGCTACAATTTTTGAGTAGCTCGTACTGAACCATCCTTTGGGAAGGAGAAATGCTGCATTTTTTCCAAAATAGAGCCTTCATAGACATGTTTACTAGGTGCCTCGATTTTGAGTAGAGGGGACACCATTTTAGATTTTTGCAGGCATAACAAACTAGCAAAATGTAGATGACCAAAGCATGCATGCCAAAGCATTGCATCTGACATAGCTTGAGAATCTTGCACTACACATGCTGAGTCATTCACACATTTTGCATAATCTATGAGCTTATACAACCCATGACATAAAATACTAGAAGCAATAATGACATCGCCATCTAATATATCATGAGTTGTACATTTGTCATCAACAAATTTCACAAAAAAGGCAATCTTGGCTAATGCTAAAACTAATAAAAGATTTTCCTTGATCCCTCACACAAATGAAGCATCAGACAATGTAAAAGAACTACCATCAATAGTAGTCAAAATGATCTTACCAACTCGCATGACAAGATAAGAGGAGTTGTTGGCGCATGTGATAGTATTCCCTATAGGGGTAGGCTCAAGTGAAGTGAAGAAACTACACTACAAGGTAATATGTTTGGTTGCCTCACCATCAAAGAACCAAACATAGTCTACTACAAACATACACTGTTGATGAGAAGATGGGTCAAAAATGCAAAGACTAGTAAATTCCCATTCTTCATTCTGCACAAGATTTGTAGACTCTGACTTGGGTGTAGAGGCTTCTACAATAAGCATTCCAGTCTCTTTTTTCTTTGCCTCTTTTGTAGCAAGTGTTGGAAAACTCTTTATGACACAATCATTTACTTTACAAGATTTGCAAAACAATTTTTTCTTTTCTATTTTCTTCTTGTCCCGGTCATCCTTCTTTGATTGTGCAGAATTAGCATAATGGACCTCTTCTACCTAGATTGATCTTCTTGCAATAGAACAAAGACTAACTCTTCAAATGTTAATGCGTTTGGATTGCCTTTCATCATCAATCAAAGAGTAGAAACAAAACTCTAATATGAATCTAGAAGACCATTTAGAACATTTTACACAAGTGAACTATTAGGCAAGACTTCATCAACAGAAATCAACTACTCCTTCAAATCTTTTATCTTTTTCAAAATATTTTCCATGGAATCTCCCTCATTTATGTGCTCACTCTCCAACTCTTTTTGGAGGTAAGCAATACGAGCCTCATTCCTTGCCTTGTATAAACTGATAAGTGTATCCCAAGCATCCTTTGCTATTTTGCAGGAGCGAATGTGAGGAATAATGATATGTTTGAGAGATAAAGGTATCAAGTATGTGTTTGAGCATCTGTACCATCCCAACAAAGTTGCTTTGCAATAGGAGAATGAATACTAGTTAGAGTAGCATAGTTCAAAATCCAAAGTAGGCTTTGATAGCTTGTGATGTCTTCAACAAGTTCTCCTTCGTGAGCGTCTAATTTGTGGTTGACCTCCATGGGAGTACCTGCAACTTTTTGCATTTTGAACTTGTTAAGCATATCTTTAATATACTTCCTTTACGTAACAAACATCCCTTGATTTTTGTAGACCACTTCTAATCCAAGGAAGTAAGTAAGCAATCCAAGATCACTTATCTTAAATTCTTCCTTCATTTGGGCTTTGATTCTTTAGATCCGATTAGCATTATCACCTGTAAGGATTATATCATCTATATACACATAAGTATATCCCTTTTCGTAATGAAAAGTAAAGGATCTGCTTTGGTAAATTGAAATCCTTTGTCCTTTAAGAAAGTAACTAGTCTATAATGGTTCCAAGCTCTAGGAGCTTGCTTCAATCCATATAGAGATTTTCTTCAGTTTACACACATATTCCGGATGTGATTCATCAATAAATCTAGGATCTTGTACCATGTACACCTCCTCTAAAATCCGACCATTAAAAAATGTATTTTTTACATCCATCTGATAGATGTTCCAATTCTTTGAGGCAACTACACTCATAAGTACTCTGACTGAAGGCATCTTTGCCATAGGAGAGAAAGTTTCTTCATAATCTATATCTTGGGTTTGAGCAAGCTCTTTGGACACAAGCCTTGCTTTATACCCCTTTATTGATCCATATGAGCTCTTCTTTACCTTGTAAATCCATCTAGATCCAATCATCTTCATTATGGCTTCTTGGGAACCGATTCCCAAAATATTTTATACATTTTTGAAGAAGTTAGATTGTAACTTTGAGTTGATTTTCTCAACTAAGGACTCGATTGACTAAGTCAAGAACCAAGTTACTAGTGTAATTTGGTAAATTCAATCCTTTGACTCAAAGAGATGCACAATAATGACATTCCCCATAAGCAATCATAAAGATTAAATATAGGCATGAACGTAGTCTCAGGTGAAGCATTATTTGACTAAAATTTATCAGTAGAACCTCAGTGCGTCCACACAATGTTGTTGGATACCACACTAGCATCTTGTAGTTGGATGATGTTTTAAATTTACTCTATGAATGTTTTTCAGAATCAAGTTAATGTCTCTTAAAAGATAGAAAAAATGTTTCAATAACTTTTTGAAACAAAGCTTTGTGAAGTTAAAGTCTTGAGTCATCTAGATTTTGACTCATAAGAAGTATCTTAGAATTTTGAATTGGTTGTACAGAGTTTAAGTTGTTTCTTTTCTCTTTCCAAATCTTTTGGATTTGACTCAAATATGGTATTTGATTCTTTTCACAAAAGTCAAGGGTTAGCTAATTAGAACCAAACAACTAGATTAAACATTCTAGATAGATGTTCTCTACAAGAACTCTTTCAATTAGATAAGTCCATGATTTACTTATTCATTTGAGTTTTCTTTGAGTTCTCTAGCATAACGATAATGACTTTCTAGAGTCTAGTATACTCTAGAATAAAGAAGTTAGGAATTGCTCACTAGATTCACAATTCCCAAGAACTTTGCACTAAAGTCTTCCAGAAAAAAGTCCTAAATTGGATAATTTTTCATTTTGAATTTGAATTGGTCAAGTTATAGATGGTTTCCCAAAGTAAATGGCACACTTCTATAGTTTACATGGGATTTTGAAGCCCATGAGGACAAAGTAGTCCTCGCGTTGGGTGAAACGAATCAAGTAACCATTGTACAAACATCCAAGTTCGATGTTTGGGCCAACGAAAATTCAAGTTTTTCAAATCAAATTCAAGTGAATCAAGAGTTCTCAATGTCTTGATTGGGATGAGAATCCCAACTTAGTTACTATGCCCATGCACCAGTCATGCCCAGAAATGGACTAGTAATTGGAATCCATCCATTTCATATGTTTGTGCCTACATTGCACATCAAGAAATAGTGAAGTGGGTAGCGATGTTTTTTTATCCACCCTTATAATTCATTCACTACTTTGTACTTTGACCAGTTTATCAAAGTGCAAAGCCAGATAGTGTTTTGAATCATTTGGGTAGGGATCTCACCACAGAGATAAGACATGTTCTTCTAGTTTTAGAACATGACCATGTTCTTCTAGTTTAAGAACATGAGTCTCGGGGGTTGCCTATGGTTACTATATATATCTTTATGTTTGAGGATGAAAATCTTTTCCAAGAGGGGAAGAATGTAATAAAGTCACCATTTGGTCACTCATGTGTATGGCCAAAGATCTCGAGACTATAATTAGGCATAATTTCATACTCTCTTAAACAAGTGATACACTTAGCCTAGTGCTTAAGTCTCAAGGTTCCAAAGGACAAGGTCTTGGATTCAACCCCCATGACGAGCATGGGGAGATCATTTTGCCCAAGGAGCTCTAAAGCCTTCTACCTCAAGTTAACATGAGTTAACCTGAGTCCAGAGAGATTTAACTCAAGTGGTGAGTACACGAAACACTAGTGGACTCAAGTGGAAGGTACTAATGCAGTGGTGGAGATCACTTCAAACACTAGTAGAGTATAGTGGAAGATTATAAAGGAGTGGAGGAGATCACACATGCAATTGTGGACTCTTGTTACATTTGTGGTCCTCGTTGGTTCAAATAGCTATATATGTAGACATAATATTGGGAGGAGAGTCATCTCTCTAGCACGTGGTGGTTGTAATTTGTCATTATTGCGAGAGACTGACAAATTACGACCACCAAATGCAAGAGAATAATGAATTACAACCACCACGTGCTAGAGAGATGAGTCTCCACCCAACCTTATGCCTGCATATATAGCTACTCGAATCAACGAGGACCACAAATGTAACTAGAGTCCATAAGTGCATGTGCAATCTCCTTCACTCCTTTAATATCTTCTACTAGAGTCTTCTACCTCATGTTAACATGAGTTAACTTGAGTCCCGAGAGACTTAACTCAAGTGGCGAGTACACCAACCACTAGTGGACTCAAGTGGAAGGTACTAATGTAGTGGTGGAGATCACTTCAACCACTAGTAGACTATAGTGGAAGATAATAAAGGAGTGGAGGAGATCGCACATGCCATTGTGGACTCTAGTTACATTTGTCATCCTCGTTCATTCAAATAGCTATATATGTAGGCATAATATTGGGAGGAGAGTCATCTCTCTAGCACATGGTGGTTGTAATTTGTCATTAATGCAAGAGACGGACAAATTATGACCACCAAATGCAAGAGAATAATGAATTACAACCACCACATGCTAGAGAGATGACTCTCCGCCCAACCTTATGCCTCTATATGTAGCTACTCGAATCAACAAGGACCACAAATGTAACTAAAGTCCACAAGTGCTTGTGCAATATCCTTCACTCCTTTAATATCTTCTACTAGACTCTACTAGTGGTTGGAGGGAGCTTGACCATTGCTTTAGTACCTTCTACTAGAGTCCACTAGTATTGTGGTTGTGGAACAAGCCTCAAGATTTGACAGTTTCCCATAATTAACCTATTTTGATACTGTAATTACTGTGTAGGGTGTTGATTGATGGGTTGCATATTGTAAAAAAAAACTAAGAAGTTGAGTTATTTGTACACTTTTGCTCAATCTCACAATATTGTAGGTTTGATTGTGCTATAGGAGTGGTCTTTTATTACACACATGTGATAGATGATCTCCTATGCAATACAAGCACTTCCTAGGTGGATGCCAAGTGTCCTATATGTTCAAGTTCTTGGAGACATCCAATACTACTTCATTGATCTATTGACAAACTCAAAGCCACGTGGGGTACAATTAATAGTTGGTGAGAAAACTTGAAGAGAACTATTCATGTAGTCCTCAGCCCTTATGCATTTCCATATGTAATCTTCCAAGGTTGTATGCCACCACAAGAAGGATGTAGTATGTAACTAAGCACTTCTCAAGCCATCTAACAAGTAGGCCTATATGTAAATAAGTTTGGCTTTAGATGGTAGGCCCTAAGTAACGCATTGTGCTACATATTGCTTGTACTTAAGCTCAAGTCCTCAATAGCTTTCTACTTCAAGCTTGTGATCATTGTTAAGGTTTCATGCATGAAACCTATCTTAGAAAATCTAGCTATGAAGGTTTTCAAGAGTTGATCAATATTCTAGGATTTTTTTGTGCATAATGGTTGGCCCATGCTAGGGTAGTCCCTTTCAAACTGATTCCAAAGACTTCATATTGTGTAAAGAAATCATATACTTGATTCATTGCAACCCTTGTATTAACTCACACTCATGCGCATGAGAATCACCTTGTTCCTCAAAGTAATCTCACATATATTTCACCACTTGGGATGGTCTAATCCAAAAACCAAAGTTTGGTCTCATAGTCTATACTTGTGGCATTTGGGGTGGTTGTAC
This sequence comes from Ceratopteris richardii, assembly GCA_020310875.1. NCBI lineage: Eukaryota > Viridiplantae > Streptophyta > Polypodiopsida > Polypodiales > Pteridaceae > Ceratopteris > Ceratopteris richardii. The sequence goes on from CM035442.1 coordinate 135,296,367, forward strand.
CAAGACTTGAGAAATGGGGTTGGTCGGTACCACATTGGGCACTTGTTGGCCTAATGGATGTACCAGATATGGCATTCATGGGAGCCATTGTGGGAATATCAAGAGAATATTTAGTTATGGGAATATAGAATTGAACCTATAGAGGTGGTAGGCATGGGTTTCCAAGAGGTGTTTCTATTAAATGGTACAAAGGAAATATATGCAACTCTAGTCCATGGAGTCAAGGCCACTATCATCTAAGGGAGTCAGACAGTAGTACTATGCATCATCGTGGAAAAATTTATAGATGAGGTTCTTGAAGTAGGTGCTACAATGGTAACTATATCGTTGGTTGGAATGGTTTAAATTAAGGGCTTAGGATTCCTTGGACCTTGATTCAGAATGACTACATTCTTGTAATTCCATTAATAAAAATTGGTAGGCCATAGTGGTTGAATTGTTTTCAGCCATTTTCCTCAATGAAGGAATATGGTCTATTCTTATCATCTTCAAACATATGAAGAAGGGTGGGATCTGCATACCCATACTCATGAATGTCCAAGTAATAAAGACCTCACCCTATAACTGGTGGTAGAGCTAAAAAGGATTCTTTAGATTCTACAACAAAGTAGATCTCAGGAGATAATCGATCAAGAATTATGGCCCTTTTGGAGACGGATAAGTCTTTGGATCACTACCACCTAGAAATGGGTGTGAGTGGGATACGATTCAATATGAACTAGGACTTTGATTTCTCTCTAATTTAGCTCTAACCATGCAATATGCTCACATATTTGTTTACTAAAACCTCTTCCTAAGGTCTTACCATGATGATGTTCAAGAGAACTAGATCCCTAAGATAGCCAAGTCCAACAATAGATTGTCCAAAATCATGTTGATATATGGCAGCCCCTAATGTATTAATGTGCATGAATGTGAGCCTTATTTGGTATTCACCCTCAATCCTCAACATCCAACTTACTTGTGTGTTGGGATCAAGACTTTGCATATTCTATGTGCTTGATCAGTTCATTACTTCAATGAAACTTTATGTGTCATACTCTTATTTGATCCTTTAGCAGTCTCATTAGTTGATATGCTACTATGTGTGAATCAATTAGTTCCTAGTAACCTCCATGATCTAAAAATCATACACATGCACTCTTAAGAAAGCAAAAAAGAAAATTGTGCGATATCATGATTTTTTTTCTCTCCCAAATGAACTCAAAAGTAAGAGCCATACCTACATACTTCAATTCTCACTTGGCTCTTGTGAAGTTTCTCCTCAAATTGATTCAACAATCAAATTGGTACACTGGAAAATAATTATGCCATATTTTTATATACAATTTGTGAAAGAAAAACTAGGTTATACTCCATCTATGTATAGTGAGGAAGGAGATGGATTTACTAAGGAATGTTCATGATCTCTGGAGCGGATAATTGAAACAAGCTTCTCGTACCTTCCATTGTAAAGGTGCTTGACTCAAATAGAGTATATGTGCATGTTGACACGTGTAACTACTCAATAGGTTGTATCTTAGCATAGTTTATAGATGAAGGGAGAATTCACTTTCCCATTGCCTATGCTAGTAGCCAACTCAATAATGGAAACTAAAATTATCCTACACCCAAAAGAGAGGGCCTTGAAATTATTTATGTTATCATGAAATTTACAAAATATTTTCTTGCAAATAAATTCAAGATTTGTTTGATTCTTACTTATGCTTATGGAAATTTAATTTGAAGTTTATTTTGAAGTTTATGTAAAGAAGGGTAATACACATTTGCGTGTGGACCATTGTTCAAGGTTAATGTTGGAGATAGACACTCACAAAAGCAGCTGATAAAGGTCAAAGTGAGAGAAGATGATTTAAATTGTGAAGAACCAAATAAAGAAAGGTAATACACAGGTGTTTGTAAAGAAAGCTAATATGGAGGTACATGTGGACCATCTTTTGAATCTAATGTTTGGAGATAAACAGTCATTGAAGCAGTCAATAAAGTTCAAAGAGAGAGAAGATGATTGGAATTGTCAAGAACCAAATAAAGAAGCATGTTAGATTCATTAAAGCAATGTGAGGCGCTGATGGGGGTCCCAAAATTTCCAAAACTATCCCTCAAATTAGTGATTTTCATCTAAAAGGCACCTTTACAAATATGTTTAGAAGTGTTTTCTTGTATTTTGCTCCATATCTATGCAAGCCAAGGAGGCCTAAAGCTAGCCTATGGTTCCCTAACCCTCAAGGATTTTATTCGATTTGTCTACACACAAATCAAACCTCAACAAGGGTTTAAGACCCATTTTGACATAGGGTGAGATTAGAGTGCCAAGAGAGTAACTTTCTAAACTTGATAACAAAAGTGAGATAATCTGACATTTGTACTTCTTATTGTTCATTCTCTCTTCTAATCAAGTGTGAGTATCTTGGGAGCACTTGTGTCTTTCCCATAAATGACACTTGTGTGCATGTATCTGCATGTATGTGTGCATACGTATGTCTAACTCCTTATGTGTGTGTGTGACTCACATGATTAAGATTTTCCTATTGTTGGATTGTAATGTTGCAGGTAAGGATCCATTACTTTAAATGGATTGGTACATGTGTCTTGCAAGCAAGTGTATATTGAGCATTTTGGAACTATTGTTGGGGAAAGAACTTTGAATTCATTATGGTTAGAGTTTTCATTTTTCGAGGTAGGTCCTCTTGTGTCTCTTTTTTCAAAAGGAAGTTCGGTTGATTCCTACTCTCCCATGCTTGAGGTAATAAAAGAACAATTATAGAGTGAATGGTATTAGTGCCCTTGGGATCCCTTGTATCCCACAAGGCAGGTGTAGGATGGCCCATAGGCATGATAGCTATGAAAGTCCAAAACCAATAGGATACCCAATATTCAACGGGTGAAAAATGTATTAAAGAGGGTTACTAATAAGTTTAATGATTTTTTTTCACCCTATTGAGCTACCCACTTGCTTTTAATCTTGTTCTTTTCTAAGAAAAACATCCAATGGTGTCTAAAAGGTGGATATTTTACAATTACATATTCTTCAGCCTAATAGGTAGAGGGATTTTTCAATGAACCACTCTTTTGGATGTGCATTAAAGCTGATCACACATCTATCTTTCCATATCTTCAATAGCACTTTGCATCTAATGGCACTCCAAAAAGCACAAGAGAAACCATTTGTTTCTCTAGTTATGACTTGTTTCAAGTTGATTTGCTTTTTGTAAGCTCAAAATCTTGGTGAGAGATTCCCAAATGGCATAGCTTCTAGGGAATGAGAAGATGAGATGGCCAAGGTCCTCTCTGCCTTAAATGCAATGCTTACACCAGTGAGGGGCCTAGAGATTTTTTTAGCTTTGGCATTATTCCACATTCCACTATGGAAGATTTTCCACATAAAAATGAAATTTTTGTTCTTAGTGAGGGGATGCCACACATCCCGACACACATGTTGCCATCTGATGCTAGACAAGTTTGACACTATCTCCTATTAAGGGAGATATCCAAGTCAAGGTTCTTATGGATCCTTAGTGTTTTATTGAAATTCATATTGATGGTCCACCTTAACCCTTCAATTTGGGGTGGGTCATTCTAGAGCAAGAGACACATTTTTGAGTCGTCCCAAGAGTTGATTGTATGCTTGAGAAGGCCCTAGTCAGTATAGTCAACCCACCTAATAGGGTCTATGTCTTCAAATGTTATCCAATGACCTCTCTCATGGCCTCCGAGATGTTTCCACTTGCTAAAACCTTTGTTCCAATGTCTTTGCTCTTTGGATCTTCTCGGATCCAACTTCTTTGATTCCCATACAGTTCCATTGTTCCAACTCTTCCATATGGATGGAACAAGTTCAAAGCCTTTAGGAGTCACCAGATGCTAAGAAAACTTCAAGGTGAGAAAATTGTGATCCTTCCACCCACAGATTTCCTTAAGCATAAGAGAGGATTTGTCTCTAAGAATTATTTTTGCCCATGATGCTTTTGCATTGCAACATGCTACCTCCCACATCCAAAATGCCCAATCCACCAAACTCTTTTTGGTGACCACACAAGGCCTACTTGATTTTTAACACACCCCTCCTATTGGGATCATTCTAGTGGAACTGTCTACAAGTACTTTTAAGCTTCAGTAATTCGTTTTCTTTTGGTCTCCAATGAAAGAAATTGTAGAAGCTTGGAGAAGGTGAAAACTTGAGTTTTCAAGTGATGATGCTCTGACAGACTACCACAAAACCGAGCTTAATTCTTTGGAAATATCAAATGGTACTTGCAAACTTCTAATTAGTATAATAAAATCCAATAGGTACTTTGGAACATCAATGAGAACCGGTATAGAACAAATAGAGTTGCACTTTGATTAGCTCACAAACCTTTTAATTTTGGATGGATGTTTCATCTTCAAATACTCAGAGTAGCCAACACAATTACAATTGGAAAATATCCTTCTGATGAAATGTTATACATAAGGTTATGTAGTTAAAATGCATATAAGCCCTCATTTACATCAACAAATGAGAGAGCAATAAGCTTAACACTGATTGGGTGTACCCTTGACTTTGTAGGACTATAGAAAACGACCTTGAGACATTTGAAAGGAGATTTCTCTCATACTAATCGACCTAATGACTTCAAAATTTCTGCACTATAAGTATCCCATAATTTTTCAAGTGGGATGGGCCTCAATAACAATAATCACACATTTACAAGATCTTCCAACACATGGACCTTAGCATACTCACCTTAATACACAAAAAGAAGAGGAGTGACAGACAGAGAGAGACTCGACAAGATCTTTCAAAGTGTACAGTAAGCTAGGATGCTCGCCTACACTATCTTATATCCCAATGTCAAATTACAATGTTTGAATTTGGTTGCTTTTTCACGGTTGTAAACTCCATCCATAGCTGGTTCTTCCTAGCCCTTGTATTTGATGAGAAGTATGAAGAAAGTACTTCCCAAGTCTCTTGAGGGATCTTGAAATTCCTAATGTGAGGTAATAAGAAATCAGATATCAAGTATATAAGACCTGGCAAGAGCATCCTTTGCACACCATGTAGTTAGCCTTTCTTGCTCTTCCCCTGTAGGTTGATGTTTGCTCGTGGGTGTTGGCATTTCTTCATCTCCTGAGATATATCCATATAAGCTTCTTCCTTGGAGGTATGCTTGTATCCTTAGGGACCATGCTGGATAGTTGCTCCTGTCAAATTTGTCAATGAATGATGGAAATCTATCTCCCAACTTGCTTGTTGTTGCTCTAATACCATTGTTGAAGGAGATGGTGGATGGATTCTAGAGATGAAGTGGTGCTACAAAATCCTGCTTCACACCAGCCAAGAACAAGTTGTGAAGACTATAGTAGGCCCCTTGAGCTTCTTAATGATCACAATTAATCACCAATGTGCTTTGGACCATGATTCTCTAATCAATGGGTCAAATCAGATAAGTAGAAAGTTGAACCAAGATCATAGACTTGCTATTTTGGTCTCTCCATATGTTCAGTAGAATGAATAGTGTATCAATTAGCCAAATTCCATTTGGTGCTATCTAATTAACTTAGATAGCTACCAAACATAAGTTATTTCAATAAAAAATATCGACCATACACTAAGAATGATGCTTAGCAAGTAAGATGACTTGCCTAACATTTTCGAGGTGCTTCAGTGTGAGGACTAGAGAGCAAAGATATGAAGATATCTCACGATTGGAAAAATAAATAACAATGAAACTTTGTACTTATGAATTAGATAACATATTGAATCTATAGCACTTTAAATCACATCAAATGATCAACCATGCACTGAGAACAAGCTCTGAGAAGTTCACTCTTTTGAGATGATCATAGCAGAGAAGTGAAGTAGAGAAGTAATCAAGATATATGTATTAGATCACATGGAAACACAATGACATTGGCAATTGTCCAATTGCACAATGTGAGGGTAGTGAGAGAGCTATGAGTAAATCTCACTAATCACAAAGAATCCCTCTCAAATAATCTCATAGTCGGGCTCTATCATGCGAACCTTTCTTATCCTCTTTTATAGTTGAAGTTGGAGCCAAGCTTTGAATTCGAATTCAAATTTTCACGATAAAGTGAGTCCTAAACTATAGGATTTATTCTCTCATCAATCATTTACCAAGTAAATCAATATTTGATTCCTCCTAAATCCACGTGAGAGTAGTGCAATAAACATAGGTACTTTTACAAAGATAAAAGGTAGAAAGTGACTTTTAAAAGGGGATAGTCATATGTGACTATATGTGATACATGCTAATTGTTCAAGTATGTAGGCTTGGACTCTTTTGCACCAACACCATATAATGGACATCATATAAGAAATAGAACCTGGTCCCTGCAGTGGCATGATGCATGGATAGTTGAGCCACTCCTTGTGCATTATTACGTACTTTGATGTTAAATGCTTTCCATGACATGCTCCTTGGAACTCGTCCATAGCATGGAGTGTAAAGAAGATGTAATGGTGCATTGTTCCAAGTGTGGAGCATTTCTAGGTAAGATTCCAAGAGGGTTCTTTGCTAGGTAATTTGATAAATAATACCTTTCTACATTGCCGATGGTAAGTTTGGCTGGAATTGTGTCCTGAATCTAGGTGTCTTCCTCGTGACTCTCTTAATTTCTGCATTATAATCAGCCAAAATTACAAAATATGGCTTGTACTAGAGTTCAGATGTCATGATGAGTCACCTAGATGCTAAGTGTTGGAAATAGTTGGATTGCAGCACTGTTTCTTCTATGGCATGCATAGCTTGATTTGTACCATTGTGTAATCTTCATGGGTGTGCCCAATGTCTTCTACTTGCTTTAACCATGGGGGTCATGGGGCTTCAAATGTATCTTGGCCTTCTTCAGTTATCTATCCACTAGGCACGGGTTGTGGTTCATAGCCATCTTCAAATGTTTGTTTCACTAGAGTGGAGACTGTTTCCTCTTCTACTAGAGCCTTAGGTGTTGATGGTGGTCTTGATTGTTTCCTCTTCTACTAGAGCCTTAGGTGTTGATGGTGGTCTTTCATATTATAATAGCCGAGTTCGCAAATTTGTAACCTATTTTTGTAGTTCCATCAGTAAGCTTGAGTCGGTATTGGCGAGAGAGGCTGATGTGGTGATACTCGGGACAGTTGTAGTGTCGAACTTTCTTTGCTGCTGCAATTGATCTAGTTCTTTTGATAATTTGTTATGGGCCTCGAGCAGCTTAGCAAAATCTTCTAGGATAATTTTGATGTTCTCAGAGGGCATGGATTGAAACTTTGATGGACTTATGGGTGCCCCTAGTGTGCTCTCTGTATGTGTACGTGTATATATGTATGTGTATATGTATATGTATATATGTATATGTGTGTTTATGTGTGTGTTTGTATGCATGTATGTACGTGTTTGTGTATATGTGTATGTGTATATGTGTATGTGTATATGTGTGTGTATGTGTATGTGTATGTGTATATGTATATGTGTGTCTATGCATGTAAGTGTATGTATGCATGTTAGCGTATGTATGCATGTTAGCATATGTATGCATGTGAGTGTATGTGTGTGTGTCTATGTGTGTATGTATGTGTAAGTATCTATATGTGTATCTGTATATGTGTATATGTGTATGTGTGTATGCATATGTGTGTGTATGTGCTTGTGTGTATGCATGTATACACATGCATGTGTGTATGTATGTATACAATATGCATGTGTGTGTACAAATGCATGTGAGTATGTATCCACATGCATGTATGTATGCACATGTGTGTGTATGTATATGCACATGTTTGTGTATGTATGTGTGCGTATACCTATGTGTATGTGTGTGTATGCATGTGTTTTCATGTGTGTGTATGCATGTGTTTTCATGTGTGTGTATGCATGTGTTTTCATGTGTGTCTATGCATGTGTTTGTATGGTCCATTTGTGTGTTTATATGTGCATATGTGTGTATGTATGTGTGTGTATTCATATGTGTGTATGTATGTGCATGCATGTGTCTATGTATGTATGCATATGAATGTGTGTGTATGTATGCATGTGATTGTATGTGGGTGTGTGTCTATGTGTGTGTATGTATATGTGCAAGTATCTATATGTGTATGTATATGTGTATGTGTATATGTGTATATGTGTATCTATATGTATGCATATGTGTGCATTTTTGTATGTATGTATGCATATGCATGTGTGTGTACGTATGCATGTGAGCATATGTGTGTGTTTCTATGTGTGTGTACGTATGTGTATGTATCTGTATGTGTGTATGTGTATATGTATATGGTATATGTTCATACATGTGTGTATGTATGTATGCATATGAATTGTATGCATGTGAGTGTATGTATGCATGCGAGTGTATATGTGTGTGTCTTTGTGTGTGTATGTATGTGTGTGTGTATGTGTAACTATCTATATGTGTATGTGCATGTGTGTGTATGTATGTGTAAGTATCTATATGTGTATGTGTATGTATGCATGTAAGTGTATGTATGCATGTGAGTTTATATGTGTGTATGTATGTGTAAGTATCTATATGTGTATGTGTCTGTGTATGCATATGTGTGTGTATGTGCATGTGTTTATGTATTTATACATATGCATGTGTATATGTATGTATAATGTGCATGTGTGTATGTATGTATACATATGCATGTGTGTGTACGAATGCATGTGAGTATGTATGCACATGTGTGTATGTATCGACATGTGTGTGTATGTATATGTCTGTGTATGTGTGTGTGTATACATGTGTATGTGTGTGTATCCATTTGTTTGGATGTGTGTGTATGCATGTGTTTGTACAGTGTGTTTGTGTGTGTATATGTGCATATGTGTGTGTGTATGTGTGTCTATGCATATCTGTGTATGTATGTGCATGTGTCTATGTATGCATACATATTCATGTGCATGCATGTGTGTGTATGTATGCATGTGAGTGTGTCTATGTGTGTGTATGTATATGAGCAAGTATCTACATGTGTATGCATATGTGTATATTTGTATGTCTATGTATGCATATGTGAGTGTATGTGTATGTGTGTATATGTGTGTATGTATGCATGTGTATATGTGTGTACGTATGTGTGTGTATGCATATGTATTAATGTATGTGCATGTGTGTGTTTGCATGTGTCTATGTATGTATGCATATGCATATGTGTCTGTATGCATATGTCTTAATATGCTTATGTGTGCGTATGTCATTGTGTGTATGTATGTATACATATGCATGTGTGTATGTATACCTTCGCTCTCCCTCTCCTCCTTCACTCTCTCGCTCCTCCTTTGCTCTCTCGCTACTTCGCTTTCTCACTCCTTCGCTCTTTCACTTGATCCTAGCACAAATGTGTCGAGAGAAATCAAATGTTTTATTTTTCAATTTCCAGTGCATCGCTTATGCGATTTAAAGCATCGGAGCATCTTTGCCACCATTGCTACAAGCAGTTCTAGTATTTGATGCTATTAGACATTATCATTATTATGATCATATATGTGATGCTTGAGATAGCTTATA
>CM035442.1:135310855-135440855 GCA_020310875.1 Ceratopteris richardii
CGTTGCTCTCATGTGATGGTTGCCCTTTGCTTCTCAATGTTGGCATGACTTCAACTTCATATATGTATCCAAACAAGAGACCAAGCTGGGTAGTTGTTTCTATCCATTTTGTCAATGGTAGAAGCAAAACCATCTCCCATGTTGATTCAACTATGCTCTAATACCGCTATGGGAAGAGATGTTGGATATCTCCAAAGATGAGCTTGGTGTTGCAAAAACCTACTCTACACCTACCAAGATAGATTCAAGGATAGTAAGCAAACACCTTGTGCTTGCTAAAAATGCATATAGACCACCTCAATGCTTTGGAAGATCATTCTCAATTCGATACATCAAAATAGATAGCTTAATTCAAACTAAATGATGCAAAACTTGCTATTTTGGAATGAGGTGCACTCTAGAATTTCACTTAGAGTTCATGGCCTACTAAGAATTATCAAAAGATATTTTGCACACTTTAAACTAGATACATAATGAATCTAAAGCAAAAAAGTTGATGAATTTAGAGCTTATATGGACTTAAGCAATCCCCTAGACAATGGTATCAAAATTTTGATGCTTTTATGAAGTTTCAAGGGTATTGTCAAAGCAATGAGGATCATTGTATCTACACAAAGAGATGCTCAGATGGTAGCTTGATATGCTTGATACTTTATGTCGATGATATGTTGAATGCTAGGAAGTCCCCTTATGACTTGTCAATTCTAAAAAAGAAGTTGAGTCAGACATTCGATATGAAGGATTTGGGGGATGCCAACATATTCTTGGCATGTGCATTACTCATGATAGGAGTAAAAGATGCATATACTTGTCTCAAAGTGAGTACATATCCAAAGTACTTCACAAGTTCCATATGTAGGGTGGAAAAGCATTGAGTACAACTTTACCCATATATGTGAAATTGAGCAAGCATGATTGCCCCAAATCAGATGAGGAAAATGAATTCATTACCAAAATTCCTTATTAGTGTGTTGTTGGTAGTCTCATGTATGCTAGGGTAGCTATGAGACCAAACATTGCATTTGCAATGGGAGTTTTGAGTAGATATATGTTGGATCCTAGCAAGAAGCATTAGGAAGTGGTCAAAATGATTTTAAGATATCTGAGTGGCACTAAGGACAAGTGTCTAAGATTGGGTAGAGGGAAAGAATCCATTATTTCTTACAAAAATTTTGATTATGTTGGTTATGTAGAAAACCATAAGTCTACATCACGATACAATTTCATTTTGTTGGAGGTGCTATCTCTTGGAGATATCATCTTCAAGAATGTACCCCTATTTCCACTATAGAAATAGAGTATGTTGCAGCAAGTGAGGCATGTGAAGAAGCATTGTGGCTTTCCCATCTTGCTTGTGATATGGGTGTACCTCATTTACTCAATGATAGTTAGAGTGCCATTGTATTGGCTAATAATTTGGTCTATCATGCAAAGACCAGGCACATTGAGGTGAGGTATCACTTCATTAGAGAGTTGCTTAGCCAGTAAGCACATTATTCTTGAGAAGGTTCATACTCAAGATAATGCCACAGATGCTTTGACTAAAGCTCTACCACATGATATCTTTAGACACTATTGCCACTTGATGGGGGTTACTTGATTCATGAACTTACATAGTTACTTGTGTACTATATAACATGCCAATTTGTTGGGAGGTATAGTTTGTATAATTACGCTTAGGTATTCTTTATCATTCTTTATTTTTATCCTATAGTCACTTTGGCCATATTGGCCTTTAGTGGGAGATTTTTATCGTTAGTATCTAGGTCAAAGGCCAAATGGCCATCATAAACTTTTTTATATGTTCCTTATTAAAACATATAGTATCTTGGTCAGTCATAGACTCTAAGTTTGATCAAAATTTTGTGACCTAAGAAATCTGTGTTCATGGTCTATGCATTGTGTGGTTTCTGTGTATTATGTAACCTTGTTGTGGAGTAGTGTGTGTGATGTGTGAAGCTCGATGTTCTACAGCAAGGCTATTTTCATGGAGCTCTCAAGAAGGAGAGTTCATTGTGGTCCATTGCTATCAAAATACTTCAATAGCTCTTCTGTTAAGTGCTAGAAGATTGTTGTCAATCAATCCAAGGTTCTCCTTTTCAAGTTCCAAAACAAGATTCTTAACATTCACTAGGTGAGGAGGGAAAGCCTTTATCATTGGATCCAACATTTGGAGAGAGGGTTGCCCTTTGGCTCTTCTTTTTATCATTGCCACCGATGGCCTTAGCTATTTGTTCAACCATGAGGCCCTTCCAAGACAAATTCATGATCTTCCGCTCCCTCATGGTCAGAACCAGATGCTAAGGAGACTCTTCACCAATGACACAAATGCTTTTGAGCATAATGATCCTAATAGGATCAACACCTTATAGCAATGTCTAAATATTTTCTCTACCACATCCAGATCTAACATAAATCACTCCAAAATTACTTTCAAGGACAATGTTTGGCCCTTGATGCAATTCTTGACTAACCAAGGATGTAAAGAAATACGTAGTGGATAGATTTTTTTGCTACTCGATATTGCGATGGGCTTTGAAGTTTCTATGGGCCAACATTGGACTTGCGTTATGGGAAATCGGGTACTAAATTAGCCTACTAGAAGGACATGTTGAACTTGGTAGGGCATTATATGATGATCCACACCTTCCTCATTTCATCTATTATCTATTTTCAAATGGATGATGCCATAGATACATCTCTTGTGGAGCACTTTTTACCATGATCTTAATTCACATGCGCATAGAGGAAATGGGTGCTAAAATGCACAAAAAATAGATATGCAAAGAGACAAGATAGAACATTGGATTGGGTGCCATCTCCCCCCATGCACTCTCTTTCGACAGTCCATGTAGTGAATGTATTTATATGATTTTTTGTTATGTTAAAAAAAGCAGTTATAATGATGCAACTTCAAAAAGCAAGTGTTAAAGTAAAATTTGCTTTCTTTGGTGGAGAGCCTTTTCTTTTATTAACAGAAATCATGGTCTACATTGATCCCTATCCTAACCACTACTTTTACCAACTATTTCTAGAAATAGAACCCTAGACATGGGTTTATTTACAAATTATATAAAATATAAATTTGATTGTTGATGTCCGAACATATTCAGTGTGTCCATGCCCTTTCACATCTTTCATGCCCCCATGACTTCTATATCAAAACATCAAAACATCAAAACATCAAAACATATTAATAACTTAATAAATTAACACTCCAACAATTCCTTGTTCATCACATTCCATAATTCATAATATGCCCCTGAGTTGAAAAACAAACTCACCTCAATTGATAAAATATAATAAACATGGATGGCCAGTCACATGTTCCATCATTGAATAAAATAGGCATGTTCCATGTAAAAACACATGCATGGAAATGTTCATGGAGGAGTTAAATTATTAAGATTATTTATGGGGTGGTAACATAGTCTCTACATAAGTCAATAAAAGAACGTATATTACTAACTCTCCAAAATGTTTTCTTTTCAATCATTCATGGTGTAGAATATGCTCTAAATATTCTAATTTATTTTGGGAAGTGTAACTTAAGTATGCTCCTACATACTAAATTCTATGTGTAATTGCATATAAAAAACTACACACAAAAATGGAAGTTTGATAATCAAAGAGAATCAGACTTGACTGATCTGATCAGACATTCTCTTGAACATCCCTATGTGCAACATTTTTATGCATGATAACTACAGGAGTAGTATCCTCTAACACCATTCTTCTCACTTCAACCTCCTTAATGGGTTGTTGATGCATCTTAGACTCATTGAAAATGACATCACTACTTATAATTGACCATGTTTTAGGATCCCATTAGTGATATCCAAATTTGCCTTCTTGACCATATCCATGAAAAATTCATTTCTTTGAATCATGGTCTAGCTTTTGTCTAGGGCTCTTGGGGTATATGAACATATGCTTCACACCCAAAAAGTTGAAGATGATCATAATATGGTGGCTTCTCTATCCATAACTCTTGTGCCACTTTCAAACCTTTGGTAGTACAAGGTAAAGGTTAATCACATGAACTACACTTAATACTCCTTCTACCCAAAATCCTTGTGAAAGGTTTGCACGATGCAGCACAAAAACTACTCTATCTTGAGTAGTTATATTTATCCCTTTAGCTACTCCATTTTGTATTGCAGTATAAGGAGGTGTAAAATCTCTAAGAATTTCTCTAGATTGAGAAAAAAGGCTGAATTGATGTGAGGTATACTCACCACCATTATTTCAACATAAAGCCTTAATCTTGGTTCCTTTTTTATTCTCAACTGAAGCAACCCATTTTCTGAAACTAAGGAATACCTCATCCTTTGCTTTGATAGGATATACCCAGACTTTTCTACTAGCATCATCTATCAAAGTGAAAAAGCAAAGAGAACTACATAATGACCTTGTGGGCATAGGACTACACACATTTGTATGAATGACATCTAAAGGCTGAATTGAGTATTCAATGTGCGCCTTGTGCACATTCCTACTTTGCCATATCAAAAGTTCTCACAAAATGAAAAATCTGAGAAAGATAACATAGGTAAGTAGCCAAAACAAGAAAGATTTTCAATTCCACTATGTGATATATGGCCCAAACGGCCATGCAAAATACAATCCATTAGTTGTTCAGTAACAGCTAACAAGTGTTCTTTTTGTGATATAAATAAAGGATAAAGTGAGCCAACTTTTCTTCCTTTTGCATAACCATATTGCCCTTTGATAATTTAGGTTTATGCTATTTCATTTATATATGTCTTATGAGGATTGATGGGACATATGTAGAAACACTCCATATAAATTGAATTGGACATATACACAATTGCACTGCAACAAATGTTATTGTATAGCAAGGTCATGATGTCATTTCATATGTATGATCTACCACATATGGTAATGTGTTGCACAGATGAGAAATACATAAGTTGAACAGCGACGAGTATATCTACATGTTAAGGATATGAACTGACACGTAAATATATGGATTGCAAATTTAGAGATACTTAAGTTGTTGGTGAACGTGTTAACTTTCATTAGAGCCCAAACAACTAAAATGCACGTTTTTGCAATGCACATCTTGCATAAAGTAAAACAATGTATAAAAGGTATAATGTGTATTGAACGTTGGAATAAGCACTGAGTCATATGATCTGTGAAGCACATGATATTCTTCGATGATAGGATGATGAGGATTATGGTTCATGTCTAACATGATGCAGGTATAAAGAGAGAAGAGGAAAAGAGGTAAACTTGTGATGCCTATTTTAAGTTGTGATTGATTCTCAGGTTTAAAGCAATTATTTGAGATCTGGTACAGACAACATGGTATAATCATGGTCATATTGATTTGTGAAGAAAAAGGCAGCAAGCCTTCATATATGTGATGTCACTGTCATATGCAAGTTCTAAGGTGAAAAGACGAGTTGATTGTTCTTGAGATAGTTGTAAGAATTATAATTTGGTATAATGCTAAAAATATGAATGAAGTATTGGATGCTAAAAAAAGAACAAGTGATACTCATGTGACATTCAGATTCCTTACATAAGTTGTTGGGCACTAAAAAATAATGCATTACTCCCTTTTCTGTATTGCGGGATTTTTTCTCATATATCTATATTTTATATGCTTGCAATGTTCAAGTGATTACTCTAAGTGGCAATCATTAAGGCTAGGTCATATGCTTAATTTGTGAAGCTAGATGTACAACTTTGAGGTGTTGATGTAATAACCTTTTATGGAAACTGAATGTATTGCCAATGTGGATCATGTATGACTCATGAGGAAATAAGCTTATAGTCATGTGCAGCCAAGGATCTACAGGAACGAATACATTAAGTGATAATTTGTGGTGAGAAAACTAAGACCCATACACCTTTGGTTACAGTCTCACCACTCTTGTGCATGCGAAACCCGATTTTCAACATGGTATCAAATCCACCCTTGGCTACCTACAAGCTTATGTAAAGCTATCAAGGCTAGTGGAGGTTCGTTGGAACCCATCAGAGCTTGAAGAGCTCAAGGTCACGTATATATTGAGATACTCTAACAAGTGTAGCTAACCATTTGAGCTATTGTTTGAAGTAATATACAGGTTCAAAGCAAAGACTATCTATCAAGAAGAAGCCAACAAGAAGAAGACTACAAGAAGGAAGCTTCAAAAAATAAAGAAGGCTTCAAGAAGGAAACTCCACAAAAAAGAGGGCTGCAAGAAAAATGTTTTGAAAGTTTCACAAGTAAAGAAAGGGCTTCTTCAACCTAGCTGAAATCCTCATGCCTTGGATTTACCTTTGGAGCACTAAGGAGGTCACTAGTCAAAGGAATGCTTCAAGATTGAAGATAAAATCTTCTTGTTTATGTTGTTTTCAGATTTTCACCAAGAAGTCTTGGAAGTGTAGGTATGAAGAGAAAGAAGGAACTATCAAAGAGTTCCTTGAGCACCCTATTGAAGGAGTGCATGTAGAAGAGTCATGAGCAGACTCTCAAGTATATTTTCAGCCACATGGAGAGGCTGAGGACCAAGGGGGAGACATAGACAATGGTTGGAAAGCCATGGCAAGAGGCAAAGAACAAGGAAGAGATCATGTCAAAGAAGATGATGAGCTAGGAGAGCTCATAGAAGCATATTCCATCAAAGATGAAAAGGAAAATGAAGACCAAGTTGAGAGAAGCCAAAGGAAAATATCCCTAACACAAAGGAGAATTTTTGTTGAAGAAGAAGATGAGGTAGCAGAGCTCATAGCAGCCTATTCTATCAAAGACAAAGAGGAAAAAAATATTGAAGTTGAAGATGAAGAGAAGGAAGGCCAAAGAACAACAATTTCAAGACAAAAACCGGCCCATGAAGAAGTTGACAAAGCCACTTTGAAGAATAGTCCAACCAAAGGAGAAAGTGCAAGGAGTCTCAAGAAGAAGGAAGCCACCAATGAGAGCAAGGAAAGAAGCTTCACGGTGAGTTGGAATGATCTGAGTCTAAAGGAGGACACTCAAAGAAGGGAAGCCGTCATGGAAGATAAGAAGAAAGCGAGAGAGGAGCAAGAGAGAGAGAAAGAGGAAATAGAAAAGAAGACAATCGAAAGAAAACATATGGTAAGAGATCTTATGCATCATGAAACTAATGCTTTACTTGTATTTCAAACAAGTTTTTGAGAATCAAGACACTATGACATCAAAAGGAGAGCATGCAGAGCTCTCATATCAAAGAATGAAGCAAAGGAAAAGTCTAAATGAAGTCATAAAAAGCTACAGTCAAGAAAATGAAGTAGAAGAAGACCTTGAGATGGCAAGAGGCCATTCATTCTTTTATTTCTATCTCATGAAGGCTTGGAGAGAAACTTCGGTTGCTCTTCAAGTGGTTTCTGTTGAAGATCCTTCAAAAGATATTCAAAGAACTCCTAAGAGAAGAAGCTTGATGAAGATCTCAAGCCAATGGAAGCCAAAATTCTTAAAAAGGAGAAAGCAAGCACTCCATCGACATATTCTAATAAAAACGCCACCATGGAAATTTCCTCAAGCATTGCTAGCTATTGTTGCAAGCGTTGAGGAGAGCTTTATTTGGCACATCCCATGGACTACTCATTGAAGCTTGAGGGGGAGTGTTGAAAAGTAGCAAGCTTTAAAACATAGCTTGGAGGACTCTCTCATATCTCTAGCCTTGCTTCCTTTTATTGAAATGTTGAAATAAATTGTGCCTGTAGTGTTTTCGGCTTTTTTCTCATAGGAACACTATCTTAGTTAGTTTTCATAACACATATGAATAAACCCTTGTGTGAACTATAGAAAACTACGCATGAATCCACTTGATCTTTGTTTGCTCCTTGACTTAAGGAATTCTTCAACAACTTGCATATGTGCCTTCATATGCTCCTAGATTTTACGATGTCGTTCACGGAGATACAATCTTCTATATAATGTATTATACATGCATGTATCAAGTGCAGACTTCCATAGAAGTAGTTATACATGCATGTATCAAGTGCAGACTTCCATATTGTTCTCCAATAGAAGTAGTTTCTAGGATATATAGAGGCATCTTCTATCAAATTTGCCCATCCTTCTTCTTGGTTATTGTAGGAGTGTCATTGAGATGTTCAAAGTATTTTCTTATGCCATATTTTCTACTGCTCTCTCATGAATGCAATACATTGAGGCCCTTGCAGCAAGGAAGTGAGATCTGCTGACAGTGTGAAGATTATGTCTACAAGGTCAAGATTATATGTTGACCAATTTGTGTGATAGACTACTGCTATTGGAAGTAATCTGTGGGTCAACATTTAATGAGGACCAATTTGTGTGACGAAGTATAGCTGTTGGAAGCAAACTCATGGTAATTCAGGTTTATGCTATTTCATTTATATATGTCTTATCAGGATTGATGGGACGTATGTAGAAACACTCCATATAAATTGAATCGGGCATATACACAATTGCACTGCAACAAATGTTATTGTATAGCAAGGTCATGATGTCATTTCATATGTATGATCTACCACATATGGTAATGTGTTGCACAGATGAGAAATACACAAGTTGAACAGCGACGAGTATATCTACATGTTAAGGATATGATGTTTGTAGGAGTATGAACTGGCACGTAAATTTATGGATTGCAAATCTAGAGATACTTAAGTTGTTGGTGAACGTGTTAACTTTCATTAGAGACCAAACAACTAAAATGCACGTTTTTGCAATGCACATCTTGCATAAAGTAAAACAATGTATAAAAGGTATAATGTGTATTGAATGTTGGAATAAGCACCCAGTCATATGACCTGTGAAGCACATGATATTCTTTGATGATAGGGCTATGAGGATTATGGTTCATGTCTAACATGATGCAGGTATAAAGAGAGAAGAGGAAAAGAGGTAAACTTGTGATGCCTACTGTAAGTTGTGATTGATTCTCAAGTTTAAAGCAATTATTTGAGATCTAGTATAAAGAACATGGTATAATCATGGTCATATTGATTTGTGAAGAAAAAAGCAGCAAGCCTTCATATATGTGATGTCGTTGTCATATGCAAGTTCTAAGGTGAAAAGACGAGTTGATTGTTCTTGAGATAGTTGTAAGGATTATAATTTGGTATAGTTCTAAAAATATGAATGAAGTATTGGATGCTAAAATAAGAACTAGTGATACTCATGTGACATTCAGATCAACTACAGGTTCCTTACATAACTTGTTGGGCAATCGGAAATAATGCATTACTAGCTTTTCTGTATTGTAGGATTTTTTCTCATATATCTATTTTTTATATGCTTGTAGTGTTCAAGTGATGTACTCTAAGTGCCAATCATTAAGGCTAGGTCATATGCTAAATTGTGAGGTTAGATGTACAATTTTGAGGTGTTGATGTAATAACCTTTTGTGGAAACTGAATGTATTGCCAATGTGGATCATGTATGACTCATGAGGAAATAAGCTTGTAGTCATGTGCAACCAAGGATCTACAGGTACGAATAAATTAACTGATAATTTGTTACCTTCGGTTATGGTCTCACCACTCTTCTACATGCGAAACCCGATTTTCAACATGGTGTACATTATGCATAATAAATGTTGAACGTTCAATGAAGTGCATAGCCACATCTCCAATGATGAAAACATCAGACTCATAAGAATCACCAAGTCTCACAATACCAAGAGTTTTTGCTGCATAAGTAGAGAACACTTCTCTATGTAGTGTCACATGGAATCAAGCATCAGAATCTAGCAACCATGTGTGGGAAAGAGAATCAACCATAGGAGCGTCACTGGGCACAATATTGTGAAGTCTCAACACATCACCATCATTAGAAATAACATTGATCTCTTCAATCTTGAGAGTTGAAGTAGATGGTGTATGTAGCTCGTTAACATGCCCATCAACATTTTTCACTTTACCTTTAGCATTCTTTAATGCATAGCTATCTTTCTTCATGTGCCCTTTCTTATGACAGTAGTGGCATTTGATATCCCTCTTCCTTGATTTACTTCTACTCTTATTCCATTGTCCATTCTTTTCCTTGTTCTTGCTCTTATTCCGTTGTCCATTCTTTTCCTTGGTAAGAATCACGAACATAATATCCATCTCCACTATGAGCGCCAACCCTAGATTTTCTACAAAACTCCTCACTCAAGGGTGCTCCACATATGTCATCATAGACCATTTTACGTCCAGGTGCACTATTGATAATAGTAGTGCCAAATATATCCCATGATGGCAAGGTGCATAACAACAAGATTGGTTTCATTTCATTATTCATGTTCATTTTCTAAGCATGTAACTTGGAGAATATAGCATCAAGCTCATTTAGATGAGCACCAACACTATCCGTGTCCTTCATGCAAAGGTCATATAACTTTCCCATTAGATACACTTTATTTGATGTCATTTCTTTTTCATATGTATTCGATAAATTCTTCCAAAGCTCCTTTGCACTTTCCTAGTCCAATAGTGTAAAGTAAAAATTATCTGCTAGGTGCAATTGAATGGTAGACCTAGCCATTTCATCCAACTCATCCCAATCATCTTCATGCATGTGAGTAGGCATCTTTAAGATTCCATTTACTAGCTTCCATTGCATCCTTTGAATCAACACATCTTTAATGTGATTCTTCCATAGAGAAAACTTTATGCCATCAAATTTTTTAATCTCAAAATTTTCTTTGCCCTACAAATTATAGCTCCTCCTCAAAACAGTGGCACTAGAACCTGATCCACCAGACATGCCTGAGACCTCTGATGCCATGATGATAGAGAACTGAATAGAATGGTAATGTTGTTATACGATTCCAAACACCACAAAAGTTCAAAAAAGGATGACCAAGTGCCAGATTCTAGGAAAAAATTCAATAGATTCTTCCTAGAAATATGAATTCATGAACTCTAATGACCAACCAAAACGATTATGTGAGAATAAATGTGCTCACACCAATAACTGTATCAAGGAGTAAATGGACCACTATATAGTTTACACAACCAAAAACTCAAGAAAAAATTGACCAAGTATCCTTTGCAAAATGATCATATGACCGGTGTCAAGATCTCATAAAACTGCAACTATTGACATGTTATTATGCATAGTGAATCACTAACTCCACTGCATATAGTCAGTTACC
Organism: Ceratopteris richardii; assembly: GCA_020310875.1. NCBI lineage: Eukaryota > Viridiplantae > Streptophyta > Polypodiopsida > Polypodiales > Pteridaceae > Ceratopteris > Ceratopteris richardii. The sequence continues at coordinate 135,321,964 of CM035442.1, forward strand.
CAAAAGAAGCCAACTTGGCTTACCCAGCACCTATGGACAACTGTCATACATCTCCTATGGTGAGGTTCGATAAGTGTAATCGCTATATCAATGATCACATGGATGTACATAAGCGGTATCCACAAAAGTTCATAGTATATATGTGCTCAAATATGCAGTAGAATGGTAATGAAAGGCTGAATTCACAGCCCAAACACTAGCCAACAACACTTGCAAGTGTTTTTCAACTTTATTCTTTAGGTTCAAAAACTTGCATAAATGTATGGTGGTTGCTCCCACCACAACTAAAAATGTTTCACGAAACCTGTAGATTTGCTAGCGTGGCTGAGAAAGAATATTTTCTATCAAAGAAGTACAAAAGAGCACTCTTCGTGATGTTCTTGAACTTGTCTGATGAGAATTGTGCATGAAAGTACCCAAAATGACTCCAAAAATTGCCTCGAAAATGCTTCAAAATAGGCTTTGAAAGCAACGAATGAAGCTTTGAGGGAACAAACATGTTCAAGGTAATGTTAATCTTCGTCTTTTCCTTTCTTTAGACACTACAAGAGTGTAGTTTAATGGCAAGAGAGCTTGTTAGTTAAGCGGGCTTCCAGGGGAACAAATTAGGATGGATGACCTCTCCAAAAGTGCTTGGAACCTTCATCTTCCTTGATCATTGAGGTCCTCCCTTGCATATAGCCAATGGCACCAATGATGACTTTGGTGACTCAAATGACAATATATGCCAAGGTCTATGCCTTGTTCACTACCTTAGTTGTAAGCCTTGGGTGGGTGAGCGGGTGCTCGCTTTGCTCGCATAAAAGGAACAAAGCTTTTGCATCTGAATGCTCTAATACTAGTGAAGTATTTTGAGAGCCATGCACTAGAGTGGACTCTCCGTCTAGAGAGCTCCATGATGATATCCTCATAGTAGAAAATTGAGCTCCAAGCACCACACATAGTACTCCACAACGAAGCTACAGAATATAGAGAAACCACATAATACACAGACCATGAACACTAATTTCTTAGGTCACATAAATGCGGTCAAACTTATAGTTTGTGGCTGACTAGGCCACTATATGTTTTATTAAGGAAGATATACAAAAGTGTTCAGTAACCATTTGGCCTTTTACATGCACACTAACGATACTAAGTAGAACATTTGCAGGTGTTGCTCTATGTCATGGAGATCACCTATTGAATGAAAGGAAGGGAGAGGATTGAGGGATCAAGATGAATCTAGGGGTCCATGTGTCTAGGATGAGGTTTGAAGGTGAGAGTCATTTGATACTGATCAAATAAAACTATATCCACACATTGAGAAAGGGATGGAAAACCCTTCTTGTGAATGAGGTTTTGCAAGGTTTAACTTCTATCAAGTCTAGATTCTTGCAAATCTTTGCCAGATTGGGGTTTGACCATGCAAAATCTTGTACGTCTTTGACGTCCACCAAATTTTGGTGTAGCTTAACCTTGTTTGACACATACTTCTCAATTTCATCAATAACTTGGTCCCTTTGGTCCCATCTATCAGAAAATACTTCCACCATATTAAAGTCCCCACAAAGGATGACCTCTATGGTAGAGCATCTAAAGAATTCCAAGTATCTAGTCTTTCCATTAGGATTAGGATCATAAATTGAAACAATGGTGAGTAAATAAGGGCCCTTAAAAAATGCAGTAATCCACTGAGGGTTTGATGAATTATAATATCCATCACGAATGAGTGCCATATCAATTTGAAGCCAATAGTTGCACCATTGCTCCCACATTGGTGTTACCTGGTGATCAACACATGAGAAGCCAAAATGCTCTCTAATCTCTTCTGCAATTTGATTCCATCAACTTTAATGTCTTAGAGATAGATAAAGTTGTTGACATTTTTATTTGGAATCCATTTACCAAACACGACCGCTCTTGAGGGGTTAGAAACCCTCAAATATTGTACAACACAAAAATCATTTATGAAGAAAGGTATATTTTTATCTAACCTTCTTTGTCTTGTTTTTATCTTCCTCTCTTATTCTAGAGGTTGAGGGATCTTGGCACATGAGACATCCTTTGAGAGGACTCTTCCATGGGAGTCCAAGAGGGAGTTTTCCTTTTTGAGACATCACCCCCACCAAAGAGTCCACATCATGAAGTCAAAATGTGGAATTGGTGATAGAACTTTCACTGTCATGGTTATCCTTTTTGTGTGAGGTGAGAGCATCCTATTTGTTGGATGTGAATTTTTCTTGATTACCTTGCTTGCTTGTGGAAGGATTCTTTAGTGTTTCCTATTCATTCCACTATTTTTTTCATTCACCTAGGTAGTCTAAAATATTGAGCTCCTTTTCTAAATTATAGAAAATACTCGTAGTTGCATGGACTAAGCGAGTGTGATTCTACCCACCCCCTCCTTTGAGGCTTCTTCTCCTTCTATGTCTTACTTTTGTGAAGGCCTCTGAATTATGATCCTTAAAGTTTTTTCCTTTGATTTTTTATGGTTCTAGATCAAAGGATTTATCTTTGTGACTCATAATTTTCAACCGAATCTTGAAAATTTCCCTCAACATTTTCCTTATTATCTTCCATCCATAAACATTTCTACCTTAGAGTCCATTCTTTAATCCTATGGTCCTCTGCCTCATAGTGAAAGAAAAAATTGAGTATATTTTTGTAAACAAACTCTTGTTTGAGAGGGAGTCCTTCACCAATGTGTATGTTGATCTTGGCAGAAAGAACCATGTTGATCTTGGCAGAAAGAACCATGTTGATCTCAACCGCACACAGGGAACACTCCCATCACATCTCTCTTCTTTCTAATATATTTCTTCTTTTCCCTATATTAACACCTCCTTCTCTTTGTTCTCTCTTCTCTTTATTTTTTATTTTTTTACTAAACAAATTTGGATCCTAAATGGTCCAAATGCCTCCTCCTCAAATCTTTTAAGCAACCTTTATTTTGAACACCTCTTGGATGTCATCTAAATTTCCCTTTATATCTTATTTTCTTATTTGAGAGATCATTTTAATTATTTCTAATCTCTTTCCATTAGGTTTAGGAAGGTAGGTAGTTAAAAAAGAGCATATTTTCAATTTGTTAGGCTTAATATGTGATAATAAATTTGGAGCTCTCCATTAAATCTTCAATTTGACCATCATTTTCTTCGTCTTTTTTCCCATATTTTCCCTCTTCATTTTTGTACTTTGTGGGGTGTAGTAAGATTTCTTATAGTGGAGAGTGTTAAAAATAAAGAAGTAAGGTCGTATATATTTTTTGCAAAAAGGATTTTCTTCAAGTAGAAGGAAAATACAAAAATGAAAAATGGAATCATTTACTTCAGCAAGTAGTGGAGGCCAAAAGAGAATCAATCGAAAGAGAATCAAATCCAAAAACTGAAGTATAAGAAGAGTGGCTGTCAAAAGTAGTGGAAGAGTTATGGAGAAGAGATCCCAAACTCATCATGAGAGTTTTTGGTCACTTGGCTATAAAAGAGGCAAGGGAGGACACTCAATTATAGAGGAAGAAGGCATGGAAGTCCCCTTGTAGCTAGTTCATTTAGTTTGAGTCATTTCGTTCTCTTCACTTTCATAGACTGCCAACCACATTTTCATTTCTGGGTAGTCTACTTGGGAGAGTCATATCTCTCAATATATGTATCAAATTTTAGAGTTTAAACATTCATTAGAAAGCTTATCTTGATTACTTCCTTTTTCTAGAATAATTTTATCAAACTCTTTATGCTTTGTGAGCTATTGAGTTTTTAGTGAAGTCCAGTTTTTAGCTTAACTGAATGGATAGGTAGCCTATTTTCAGGCGAAGAGTTGCCAACTCAAAACTATTGATAGCTCATTTGAAAGCTATACGTGTCTAGTTTGAGCGACCAAAGTTTCAAGTTCATTGGAGTTTTCAGTTGGTACCAGTTTTCATTTGAAGGTTCAGCTGTTGGCAAAAGTCTTGATCCTGAGAAGATCTTCTACACTTTTCACTGCGAGTAAGAGATGAATTCTCCAACAATTGGTATCATAGCATTGGAGTTTGAAGGGGCAAATCAGTGGAACTGAAATGAAGCAAAGGAGAAGCTAGAAATCAAGGGGGAGCTTCATAAAATCAAGGAAGAGCACCACAACATACTTGAGGTAAACTTCAATCTTGGAAGTGTTCAATGGCTGATTTAGGACAAAAAGTTGAGAAGTTAGACAAAGAAAATTTTCATTATTGGAGGTATAGAATGACAAATTACCTTAAAGGTAAAGGTTTATGGAGTCTAGTTACTGGAGATGATCCACAACCAGTGGACCTTCAAGATCCCAACATTACTCCGGCACAAAGGAGACAATTTCTTGATTGGGAAGAGAGGAATCGAAGGGTGATGTTCCTCATCTCACAAGTTATTTCTAAAATTATGATTGGTCATGTGCAAAACTTAGAAATAGCCAAGGAAGTTTGGGAAGAATTGGAGAAGGTGTATGCTACCTCAACAAGGACTCGGAGGATGCAACTCAAGAATGAGCTCAACAACATGAAGAAAAGCTCAAACCAAAGCATTAGTGAGTATAAATTGAGGATCAAGGAGCTTCAAGATTAGCTAGCATCAGTTGGATGCAAGATAGAAGAGGAAGACATCGTCCAAACAGCCCTCAATGGCTTGAGGAGTGAAGAAAAGTGGAAGCCCCTCATCACAAACATTCTTTATAGAGATCCTCTCCCAACATTCGATGAGATTATACCAAATCTTGTGGCTAAAGAGGTTGCTCAACAAGGAGAAGGCAACAAAGGTAAGGACAACCATAGTCAAATGTTATATGCAAGTCAAGGTAGAGGAAGGAACTCAAGAGGAGGCTTGAGAGGAAGAGGAAGAAGCTACAACTACACAAATTCCAACCAACACAACTCGGAGGACAACAATGACAACTCAAATGACAACACACATGGAAGAGGTCGAGGAAGAAATAGAGGAAGAGGTCAAGGTTCATACAATCCTCATAAAGGTATAACATGTTATCATTGTGGTAAACTAGGACATTATGCAAATGATTATTGGAAAAAGAATGAAAGGCTGAATGGAGGCAACCAAACGAGCCAAAATAACTATGCAAGTACATCAAGTGAAGGAGACAAGCAAACCATGCTTGCCATGAAGCATGAGTACAACAACCCGAGAAGTGATGATAAAAAATGGTTTATAGATTGAGGTTACAGCAACCATATGACATGCTAAGGAGATTTATTCACAAAGCTACAAGCTCCAAGTGGAAAAGGATGTGTGGAGACCGGGGATGAAACTAGTGGCTAAGAATGTGATACTCTTAGTCACCCTCTTCAAGTTTTTAGCCTCTACCTCTTTCTAGCTTTTGGTCTTCTAATATGTCTTTGTCTTCACACATCCGACCCTGTTGTATTGTCTAGAGCCTGTTTACTATTTTCCATCGCAGGCACCTAGTAGATGAGGAGACAGTTAAGACCTTCAGATAATTTGTTATCTTATGCGATCTGAAGTCCTTTATGTGTAGTCTCACCCTGAAATGTCCTAGTTGTTATAATTCTTTGTTTCCACTCTCCGGGATCTGGTCCTTTTACTTTGTAGCCTAATGCGTGCCCCTACGGGGCTTTGGGCAGTGGATGGTTCTTTCTTATTGAGATTCTTCTTAATTGATCTGTTTTGGTCTTTGATCGTCTTCTTCTTCTTTTTTTGCTTGATTCTCCCTCCACACATCCCTACTCCTGAACTTTGCCGTCCCCGACATGATTTCTGTGTCGATATGCATATGTTTGTATGCATTTTTTCCTCTATATGATTGTTGGGTTGTAGGGTATGCACACATCCCCATTTGTGCATGAGAACCCTCCCTAGACCATAAGAATAACTCTTTTTGTATATATTTGAGTGTCACATGTGAACACTCTCCTAAAAGCACTTTTAATATTTCCTCATACTATAGGATAGTATCTCTTGTGAAGAGAGATGGTGGATGCAATCCAAAGATGAGTAGGTGCTGCCACAACCAGCTTCACACCAGCCAACTGAGACTTCAGAGTTGATTAGTAGACCCTTTAAGCTTCCTAAATCCACCAAAATATCAGCCAAGTACTTTGGAACATGTATCCCAAAAGTTTAAGTCAAGACAGAATAGTTGCGAAATGACTAGCTCCCAAAACTTGCTATTTTTGGACATACACCTGCTGGAAAAATGAACAGTGCTCTCAACCTGGTAGGAATTAGAAAAATTCCTTTTGGGCATAGCAAATAGACTTAGCAAGCTTCCCAATCCAAGTTAAAACACTTCAAATGATGGACTGAGCACTGAGAACAAGTTTCATTAATTTCTGGAACATGCCCACCATTCTCGGGGCTCTGTAGAGATAGACCAGTGAGCAGTAAAATGCAGATATCTCCAAAACTATATATCCAATGACCTTGAACATTTATATGCAGAAACTAGACAGTAAGAGCTATCCAAAGCATGTTAAATCACTGAAAAAGAGTCAGTAGAACACGAGATATGACCTTCTGAAGGTACTGCTCTGAGTGAGTATAGCAGAGAACAAAACAGAGGAGTAGATGATAATAAATGTATAGATTCACATATGATTACAACCACATTGGAAATGAATCTTTGCACAATGGGAGTAGAATGATAGAGCTATGGAGTAAGCTCTTCAATCTCTACAAAATGACATGAAGTGGTCACGTACAAGGCTTGCTAATCGCCTCTTCCTTCTTGCTCTTTTTATAGCTATTCTTGGAGGGAGTTTTGAATTCAAATTCGAATGGCTCCACCTAAAAGTGATCCCCAAAGTTAGGAGATATTCCCTCAGCTCAAAAAGTCGTGGGTTTTGGTAGTTAGAGCCACGAAATTGCTTTTACATCACGCATGAGGTAAGCCATCCTTTTCCTTTTTCTTTTTCCATTTACAAGAGATAAAATGTACTCTTTCACAAGAGGTATTCACATGACTACTCATGTGACTTACAAATGAGGATAATATCAAGCATATCAAGCATGTAGGCTAGTGTAAAATGCACCAACAGCTCCCCCTCAAGCCTAACATGCTTGGCCTCCAAATAAGTCTTCAATTGTCCTTGATTTCCTACAAGCCAATCATCAACTTGAATCTACTTAACTTCATACCATCAAGAGCTTTAGTCAACATGTCTGCACATTGCATATCTGTAGAGACATAGGATATTTGAATATCCTTTCTCATTAGCTTCTCCCTTACATAATGGTAGTGGACTTCAATATGCTTGGTTCTAGCATGGTATACCGGATTAGCTGCTAGATGTAGTGAGCTTGTGTTGTCACCAAAAATGTGAGGTGTTGAAGAATGAAGTCCAAGATCTGTGTACAAAGACTTTAACCACATGATTTCTTGAGTTGCATTAGCCAAACCTCTATATTCGGCTTCGATAGAAGATAATGCCATGGTTGGTTGCTTCTTCGATGACCAAAAAATGATTTTTGAACCTGCAAATGATATATATCCGGATGTGCTTCTTCTATCCTCTCTAGATCCGGCCCAATCTGCATCTGAGTAGACCTTTAGCTCAATATCTGAAGTATATGAATAGAACAAACCTTCATTCATGGTCCCCTTTAGGTACTTGAGGACTCGCTTGGCCGCTTCCATATGTGGTCTTCTCGGCTTATGCATAAACTGAATCAATATGCTAACACTATAGCATATATCCACCCTTGTGAGTGTTGCATAGTTCAAACTTCCAACCAAGCTTTGATAGCTTGTGATGTCTTCAATTGGCTCTCCTTCATAAGCACTAAGCTTATGATTTTGCTCCATAGGTGTACCTGCACACTTGGTATTTTTCATCTTGAACTTGACGAGCATGTCATGGACATACTTCCTTTGTGTGATGTATATACCTGAATCTGTGTAGATCAACTCCAATCCAAGAAAATAAGTGAGTGGTCCGAGGTCACTTATTTTGAACTCCTCCTTCATTTGACTCTTTACCTGTTTGATTCCTTCAAGATCAGTGCCTGTGATAATAATATCATCAACATACACACATAAATAGATCACTTCAGATCCATTCCTCTTTATGAACAAAGAGGTATCCACCTTGCTAGCTTTGAATCCTTGGTCTTGTAAATAAGTCACCAATCTGAAATTCCAAGCTCTTGGAGCTTGCTTCAATCCATACAAAGCTTTCTTTAGTTTGCATACATAGTTAGGATGATGTGCATCCTCATATCCAGGAGGTTGTGCCATATACACTTCCTCATAAATCCATCCATTCAAGAAAGCATTCTTTACATCAAGTTGATAAAGATTCCAATTTCTAGATGCAGCAAGACTAATTAGAACCCTAATTGTAGGCATTTTTGCAACAGGAGAGAAAGTCTCCTCATAATCAATACCATGGGTTTGAGCAAACCCTTTAGCAACTAACCTTGCTTTGTGTCTATTTATACTTCCATCTGGATTCCTCTTGATTTTGTATATCCATCGAGATCCGATTATCTTCATAGATGGCTTGTTAGGTACAAGCTCCCAAGTGTCATTCTCCTTCAAGGCTTCCATTTCTTCATCCATTGCATCTCTCCAAGCTTTCTTGCTTTGTGCTTCTTCAAATGTGGTAGGTTCTTCATTGGTTGAATCCTTTGCAATGTAGGTTGAGTGCTTGGTGACCAAAGAAGTATCATAACCAAACCTCTCAGGTTTCTTCTTCTCCCTTGAAGACCTTCTAAGTGGTTGATGTGAGCTCTCGGGTCCATATGTAGCATCCTGCATCTTTGCTTTACCTTTGTTCTTCCATAGCTTTAGTCTTTCCAAGTCTTCTAGGTCAATCTCTAAATCACTTTCTTCAATCTGCTTTGGCTCCTTTGGTTGAAGTGATGGAAAATCTTCATCCAAGTCATATGGCAGCTTCACTTTCCTATCATCATCAAACCATGATTTGTTTTCATAAAAAATTACATCTCTAGTCACAGAAAATCCTTTATTGGTTGGATTGTACAATCTATATCCTTTTTGGTTTTGATCATAACCAATGAATACACAGTTCTCTGCCTTGGGATCCAATTTCCCTCTTACTTGAGAAGGAATGTGAGCATAGGCTAAGCATCCAAAGATTTTGCAATGCTCTAGACTAGGTCTTGTTCCATTCCACACTTCATATGGAGTGGTTCCATCTAGTGACTTAGATGGAAGTCTATTTATGAGATATGTGGCTGTAGACACAGCCTCTGCCCATAGGTAGTTTGGCAATCCCTTTTCGTTGAGCATGGACCTTGTAGCTTCGACAATAGCTCTGTTCCTCCTCTCTGCTACACCATTGAGTTCGGGTGTATACCTTGTAGTGACTTCCCTTTTAATGCCTCTTTCATGCAAGAAGGCATCAAATTCAGAAGAGAAGTATTCTCCTCCACCATCTGATCTGAGTCGTTTCAAAGTCCTACCTATTTGGTTTTCAACAAGAGCAATATACTTCTTAAAGCAATTAAACACGTCATCCTTGTGCTTCATGAAAAACAGAATGGTCCACCTGCTACAATCATCTATGAAAGACACATAATATCTTGAGCCTGATATAGATGGCTCCTTACTTGGACCCCACACATCCGTGTGCACTAGATCCAAAGGATTTTGATACATATATCCTTTCTTATTGAAAGGTTGACTATGAGCCTTGCCGAGTTGACAAGCTTCACACTTATAAATCATGTGTTGCCTTGTGATATTAGGCAAACCAAGTACATTTTGGTCCCTGCAAATCTGTTTGAGTGTCCTCTCACCAATGTGAGCAAGCCTTTTGTGCCATATCTCCAACTCTGTTAGAGTTTGAGATCCATAGCTAAACAAAACTATGTTCTTTGTATCTTCCACTTCAAAAGTGAAAAGCCTTCCTGTCTTTTCTCCTTTGGCAATCCTTCGAAAGCCTTGCCTTGGGTCTTCAACATATGCTCCAAATCGGTTGAATCTAACCTGCAATCCTTTTTCAAGAATCTGTCCAACACTTATTAAATTTTTGGTAATTGTAGGGACATACAAGACTTTGCTTAAGAGGTTCATATTCCCATCTGATGTTTTCACATTACCTATCTTCTCCACTGAGTGCTTTGTATCATCTCCTGTCTGCACTTCATGCTTGTTATGAGGATCTTCCAAATTAGAAAGTAAAGCCACATTTCCTGCTACATGGTTCGAGCATCCCGAATCAATGTAAAATATGTGATCATCATCCTTACCCTTCTTCACTGATAGATTCATAATCAATAATGAATCTTCTTCACTTTGGTCCTCTGCATAGTTATTGTAGTCTCTTCTTCCTCTATGGCCACTTTGATAGTTGTTGTTGTTGTAATTGTTGTAGTAGTTGTTGTTGTTGTAGCTTCCATTGTATCTGCCTCTATTTGATCTTTGGAAAGAGCTTCCTTCATCTTCATTCTTCCTATTCTTTGACTTGTCCTTGACCTTAGCTTTATCAGAGTATAAGGCAGAAGTTTGATTACCTCTTGAGGACTCACCACCTTTGCTAATCTTTGCTTCATGAGTGAAGAGTTGGCCCATGAGTGTGTTGAGGTCGAGTACATGCATATCCATGTATAAATCCATGGCTATTGTGAATGACTCCCACTTGTCGTCTGCTTTGATTCCATTCATGATTTTTCTTATGATTTGCTCCTCTTCAATTACCTCTCCAATGCTTCCAAGTTGGTCGGAAATCTCCTTCATCTTTGTGACATAATCAGTCACATTTTGCTTCGGGCTTTTCTTCATTGTTGTGAACTCCATCCACAATTGGTTCTTCCTTGCTCGAGTGTTGGAAGAGAAGAAAGAAGCAAATGCATTCCAGGTCTCTCTTGATGTCTTGCATCCCTTGACATGAGGTAAAAGAAAATCAGAGATTGAGTTTAGAATATAGGACCTTGCAAGTGCATCCTTCGAACACCAATTCGAAAGTCCTTCCACTTCTTCATGTGATGGTTGCCCTTTGTTCCTCATGGTTGGCATTGCTTCATCGCCGGATATGAATCCATATAGATTCCTCCCTTGAAGGTAAGCCTCCATCCTTAGACACCATGCCGGGTAGTTGTTTCGATCCAATTTGTCAATTGTTGATGGAAATCCATCTCCCATGTTGCTTGACTATGCTCTGATACCACTGTGAAGAGAGATGGTGGATGCAATCCAAAGACGAGTAGGTGCTGCTACAACCAGCTTCACACCAGCCAACTGAGACTTCAGAGTTGATTAGTAGACACTTTAAGCTTCCTAAATCCACCAAAATATCAGCCAATTACTTTGGAACATGTATCCCAAAAGTTTAAGTCAAGAGAGACTAGTTGCGAAATGACTAGCTCCCAAAACTTGCTATATTTGGACATACACCTGCTGGAAAAAATGAACAGTGCTCTCAACCTGGTAGGAATTAGAAAACTTCCTTTTGGGCATAGCAAATAGACTTAGCAAGCTTCCCAATCCAAGTTAAAACACTTCAAATGATGGACTGAGCACTGAGAACAAGTTTCATTAATTTCTCAAACATGCCCACCATTCTCGGGGCTCTGGAGAGATAGACCAGTGAGCAATAAAATGCAGATATCTCCAAAATTATAAATTTGATGACCTTGAAAATTTATAGGCAGAAACTAGACAGTAAGAGCTATCTAATGCACATTAAAGCACTGAAAAAGGATCAGTAGAACTCGAGATATGACCTTCTGAAGGTACTGCTCTGAGTGAGTATAGCAGAGAACAAAACAGAGGAGTAGATGATAATAAATGTATAGATTCACATATGATTACAACCACATTGGCAATGAGTCTTTGCATAATGGGAGTACAATGATAGAGCTATGGAGTAAGCTCTTCAATCTCTACAAAATGACATGAAGTGGTCACGTACAAGGCTTGCTAATCGCCTCTTCCTTCTTGCTCTTTTTATAGCTATTCTTGGAGGGAGTTTTGAATTCGAATTTGAATGGCTCCACCTAAAAGTGATCCCCAAAGTTAGGAGATATTCCCTCAGCTCAAAAAGTCGTGGGTTTTGGTAGTTAGAGCCACGAAATTGCTTTTACATCATGCATGAGGTAAGCCATCCTTTTCCTTTTTTCTTTTTCCATTTACAAGAGATAAAATGTACTCTTTTACAAGAGGTGTTCACATGACTACTCATGTGACTTACAAATGAGGATAATATCAAGCATATCAAGCATGTAGGCTTGGGTAAAATGCACCAACATCTCTCACCTTTATGGCTCTTCTACAAGACTCCCCATGTAAAAATCCCATGCATGCCCTTCATTGGGATTTGGTTGTTACAATTTTGATCTTAGAATATCATAGAAGATATGGTAGTTAGAGAGAGAATCACCTTTTTGACTTTTCAAAAGAGCAAATGGGAAATAGAGCTTAGCTTATAAATAGAAGCTCATTTTTGTAAAGAGGGGAGCTTTTGGTCGACGTGCTCTCATGTAATATCTCTTATCAATGGAAGATGCTCTCATTTAATCCAAGAAGACTATTTACATTTACATGTATTGTGTCTTTGTGAGTGTGTGAGAGTGGTGTGTGTGTGCCTATGCATGTCTCTCCTTTGTGTGAGTAGAGTAGTCGCATTTGCTTGTATTTTCCTCATGGACTAGGATCCTTGACTCCTTATGCTCCTTGTTTTCAAGCATATGGCATAGTATGGGGCTGATGCCAATGGCTTGAACATGTGGGAGGTAGGGGTGGATGAGAGAAGAGTCACTCTTGAGCTTTCCTTCTTGCTTCCATGCAAGGTGGTGAGGGTTCTTGGTCGTTCCTTGCTACAACCTCAACACTTTTTTGTGCTCGAAGACTCCTTGGCAACGGCGCCAAAAAAGTGTTGAGGTTGTAGCAAGGAACGACCAAGAACCCTCACCACCTTGCATGGAAGCAAGAAGGAAAGCTCAAGAGTGACTCTCTTCTCATCCACCCCTACCTCTCACATGTTCAAGCCCTTGGCATCAGCCCCATACTATGCCACTGCTTGAAAACAAGGAGAATAGGGAGTCAAGGATCCTAGTCCATGAGGAAAATACAAGCAAATGCAACAACTCTACTCACACAAAGGAGAGACATGCATAGGCACACATGCACCACTCTCACACACTCACAAAGACACAATACATGTAAATGTAAATAGTCTTCTTGGAGTAAATGAGAACATCTTCCATTGATAAGAGATATTACATGAGAGCACGTCGACCAAAAGCTCCATCCTTTACAAAAATGAGCTTCTATTTCTAAGCTATGCTCTATTTCCCATGTGCTCTTTTGAAAAGTCAAAAAGGTGATTCTCTCTCTAACTACCATATCTTCTAGGATATTCTAAGATCAAAATTGTAGCAACCAAATCCCAATGAAGGGCATGCATGGGTTTTTTACGTGGGGAGTCTTCTAGAAGAGCCATAAAGGTGAGAGATACTATCCTATAGTATGAGAAAATATTGAAAAGTGCTTTTAGGAGAGTGTTCACATGTGACACTCAAATATATACAAAAAGAGTTATTCTTATAGTCTAGGGAGGGTTCTCATGCACAAATGAGGATGTGTGCATACCCTAAAATCCAACACTCTCCTCCCCTAGACTTTGTCGTCCTCGACAAAGCTAGGAAGAACATACACAACTAAAATGTTCCAAGTGGAAGTCTTCAATTTTGAAAATCTTCAGGTCTTCAAAATTTGCAATTCTTCACTCCACAAGGCTTCAAGCTGCAAGTCTTCAGTCTTTACTTCAAGCTGCAAACCTTCAATCTTCAAACCTGGGCGACACAATCCCCTTGGGGGGTAGTCAGCCCAGCATGCATCCCACTATGCAGCCTTCTTGTAATGCCTTTTCCAGAAGCTACCAAACTTGAAATGACATACAAAAGAGCAAGTAGACTGCATCTAGTAATGACATAAGCATACATGCCCCTTAAAGACACTCACCTAGCACTACACGGGGTGGTAATAAACAGATTTGAAAAAACATAATACCACTCAAAGAGATCAAGCATCAAAAGAGCATGGGATGGGAGGAAACCAAAGGAGGTTACCCTCAAGTCCAAGGTGTCAAGGGTGGCCTTACAACATCACCTTGAACAATTTTGAGTGTCCCATAGCCTTACACCACTATGGACACAGTTTGACATCCCAAGAGTGATGCAGATCTCCAAGAGAGCAAGAAAATCTTATATCTTCCTGGCCATGAAGTGCATTTCCCACCACCTTATATGGATGCTATCTGCGACTCTATATAGTTAGGTAGACCAATAAGTACCTCTGAAGAGCCAGGCACCCTCATCGTTCCTTCGAGCCTCAACAACCGTGCTGAATGTTATGATATCCCTCTTGTTAGTTTGCTTGGTGGAATCTTTCCTCGCAAGGAAATCACAGTTATTTCACACAAATCAACACGTACCCTAGTTCCCGATTGCACCTTTGTCACACTTAACTTACAAAGTGCTTTTACTAGAGCGTGAATTCCTGCACTAATCCCCCAATGGTGATAGTGTGGAATCTTGCCTCTGTTATGATGGGACATCGTAACATATTGATATAATATCACAATACCTAGTCGAAGGCTTAAAAAATTAGAACAAGATGTTTGATCGAAAGATTGGAAGGCCCTAGAAAACATGGGTTGAAAAGAACATTTAATGATTGCACAACGGAGTTGAATCACTTAAATAGTGAAATGCATATAGCGCATGAAACCAGCTCACCATGCTTGAAAGCAACAAACCATAATCAATATCCTCAGCCCCCAAAGTCATGACCCGTGTGTGTGAAGTAAGCATGATTCAAGCATTAGAAATAGAACATACAGAAAAGGTTTGGAGTAATCGACCATTTAGTAATGAAAAGTATCATTAGAGTGTACATACACGCTAATGGAAAGCATAGTGTGACAAATGCACACACCTCATGCGACATTACTTGGTGAACAAAGAACTAAGCACTAAGGTTGACTCACGAAAGGATGATATTGCACAAAGGAGAAAGCATTATGATTGTGAATTGCCCAACGATTACCGCAAAAAGATCTTCAAGCAACAGAGAAGAAGACATTGCTATGGGTCTCCTTAGGTGCTTAATACTTATTCATTTTAGTATGCATCCCCTATTCGCACTATGTGTCACGACCAAGTTATGCAACACCATTGAAAGAAGTGGAACATGACCACGCATACCATAAACCACACAATAAACTTGCGTTCTTTGTCAAGTGTTTGGTGGATTTCTAGACACAACCCCAAGAAGGAACAATCACAAGATTACGGCCCACATAAACATTATTAAAACACCAACAGTTTTAACATTTGTCAGATATAAAACATATCATCCTGGGAGCAATAAGAAACCATAAGGAATACTTTTCGGAGCACAGCAAGTCAAGGTCATCTTTTCCCGATGGTGGTGGAGGTGCGCACACATTCTCTCACTCAAGAAGTTACACCCTCCAAACTACTAAGCTCTATTACTTTAAGGGAAGCCTCAGTCGGAAAACATATGTAATCATTGGCTTCATTTCACCACCCTTAGTTTGAGGACTTGGAACACCATCCCCCAACCTAAGGTAATGAAAACAGTTGAATATTTGTCCACCAGCTATGACCACATGAGGAAATCTGTTATTAAATGAATTATAAGCTTCAAAAGCATCAAAAAGTTTCTTATCTATCTTAAACCTTAGAAGAAGTATGGGTATATCCTATTTTTGCATGCAATCTATCCGGCTGAATCACTTCATTGGGACTTGCATCGGTAAAACAATCATTAATAGAACTATGAGGCTCATGGTTAAGGTCCAACCCTCTCCAATTACCTGAGTAGTGAGATCATAGAATGGAATACTCCCTTCAAAAAACTCCACACACATTAAAACATCATCCGAGCTTCGCCATGCAAGCCTAATTCTCAGGCAAGGGCACATGTGCTTGGAGAAATATGTTTCCGTATTCCACGCATGATTCCTCTTAACTTTCATTACAACAAATTTGAAATTATACTTCATCAAAGAGTTTGACATAGATAGACTGCGCGGGCATTTTGAGGACATCATGAAGACAGACCATACCTAGGCGTATGTTATGATCACAAAAATATCATTCAGGACAACTTCCAGCAAGCAAAGAAGATAATGACACACAGGTAAAAACTATAGAAAATATGTGTTGAGTAGTCTCTTCACGTTTGCATGGGACATAGCTCGCCGTCATATGTCATATCGAGGCACTTAACCCTACCGTCTATCATTACTGCTGATGATCGGGGAGATGCATGCCTTCATCAAAAAGAGTCATGTTAGGCATCTACATGCCTCAATGCACAGGGCACAAAGAGGGTAAGGAATAGGGCTCCGTCGATGCAGAATTCATGCAAGATGTAGCCCTGCTGAGGAATAGACTCATTCTTCATCGGAGCCAATTGTGAGAGGAACTGCATAACCATGCCGATACTAAAACAAAACCAAGGGACTATGCCACAAGCACAAACCAAGCAAAGATGGATGAGTAGGGGAGAAGTCCAAGCTAGTCCCGAGCTCAACAGCTTTGACAGAAAGAAAATGAGAGGAAACACGTAGTGATCGGCTACCAAAAGGGAGCAAATGCTCAACCCTGAGCTAGAAAGGCCTAAGGGGGAGCAAACACTCATACCCCAACGTGGCTTGTACCCTTAGCATAGGATTCTTCTCCAAAAACTTGCATCGCTAGACAGGATCTACCCTATCAAATTGTTCTTGTGTATATGTGAATGTATGCTGATTGAATTGCAGATCGCTATCGGGTTTTATATTGGTGGTCTTCTTTATATACTCTTATGTTTCTTCTTTAAGTTGTCCATAAGGTATATTGAATGGTTTCAAAATTTGTTCCATGCTCTTGCTATCAATCTTTGCTTCTTTCATTACCTTGGCCACGTGTTCTTCAAATTGTTTCGTAAGCTCGGACACCAATAGTGCCCTCTCATTTTGGCTTAGTTTTGCAATAGCCCGTTCGTGTCTTTCAGTGTTTGGCTCTTCTTCCTCCCTTATAGGTGAAAGATGCATGGGGGGAGAAAGAGGACGTACCTTAGTCTCCTCAGTAGCCACTTGGGAGCTTGGATCTACTAGTGTCCCCGTTGTTGCCTGTTGATTTATTTGAGCTTTGAGTTTCTCAAAGTTTTCATCTCTTTCCTTTATCTCGTTGGTGGCTCTCGTGATTGTTTCCTTGTTTTTCAGGAGTTCTTCGTCGATGGCAGCCATTTGATTAGCATCTTTATTGCATTGTTCAATGATTTTATTCTCTGCCATCTTCCATTTTGTCCTTAGTTCAGTAGTGTCATGCATATATCTCTTCTCCCACTCCTCTCTGATAGCTTGCACTTGTTTCAGCTGATCTTCATACTTTGCAATTTGATCTTCCAATGTCTTTGTGTGAGTTGCAGTCGTTTCTGGTGCTTCTATGGGTTGGTTGCATAGAATGCAGTCATAAGCTCTTTATTTCTATTTCTTAAATTGTGTGCCTCCTCCATCTAGACTTTGATTTGAGTTTCAAGAAACTTACTTCTCGTATTCATTCTTGCTTTCTCTGCCTCACCAACTTCATATTTGCTTTGTAGCTCTTTAAGTTGATCTCGAAGCTTGTGGGTTTTTGTTGTTAGCATGGTGCATTTGTCCTTGGCTTTTGATTCTTTGGCTAAGAGTGCCTGTTGAACTTGAATTAATCATGCAAACAAATTTTCACTTATTACCTGGAATTGGCTTCTCTCTCATAGCCATGTCATAGTCTGCATCCGCTTCAAGCATTTGTTGTTGCGTGTCCATAGTCGTTTGTATCATTTGCTTCACTACCGGCTTTAATTGAGCTACATCCACATTTAACCATGTTTTGGTGATACTTGGTTCCTCCCCTGTTTGTACATCCTTGCCTTGATCGACATGTATAGTTTCAATATGTGGTTGTCTTATTTGAGGGTGCACTTCTCTCTCTTTTTCCTCTTCCTCGTTTGTGGTCGACTTTGTAGCACTTCCTTGAAAGGTAACATCTAAAGGAGAAGGCTCCGCTACCACCCTGATTGGAGTGAATGTCTTGGGCTCCTCCAATTCTTCTTGTTCTTTCTCTTGCTTTGATTGCTTTACTACGGCTTCTCCATCTAAGTGAGTCTTCATGATTTGAAGCTTCATCTCTTCATTCATTTTGAATACATGAATTGTTTCTCTAGATGATTCTTGCCTTATAAAATCCTTGATAGTGTCATTAGGAGTTTGGTCTATCTTTGTACCTTCCACCCCAAAGTCATATGTGACTTTATTTAATTCCTCCCAGCTACCATCATACTTTGAGTCACTTTTAATGTCCACATTCATCATCGATGGTTCTTGCCCTCCTTGTGTATCAAAAGATGAGCTCGAGTTGTTCAAACCAACTCTCTTTATCGATGAACTTTAGTCAGCCTTTTCCTTTGCTTAGTGTCTTCATGAGATTGGTGGTAATGATGCCCTTGTACTAGAAGGTTCACCTGACCTTCCATGTATTGGTGGGTAGCCACCATTGTGTCGTTTTGCTCCTCTTCAATAATTGGTTTGTTGTCTTCTAGCCTTGTCCTCGGAAGTACATGTATCCTCTTTGAAGCTGGAAGTGTTTCTTCTGCCTTCATCATTTCTCGAAGTCTTTTGGTGCCTCTCGTTCTTGGTTGTGAGCTTGTCTCGGCTTCTTCCACTACTTTTACTCCCTTCTTCTTCCTTGCAACCATGGCTAACTTAGCATACTTAGCCATTTCTGAAGATGAGGGCATCGCTTTCAAATGTTCCTGGATACCCAATGCATGATAGATAAATATTATCAGTGTGACACTTCCGTTCAAGAACTTTTTATGGTTCCACTACTTCTTAGCTTCAAAAAGACACTCTTGGATGTATGGCATCATGTTCACTTGATTACTGACTTGTTTGATAACGTGAGATAGCATTTGCACTATGATTTTCTCTGGTGTTGTGTATCGATGCATGTTTTGAAATAAAAAACGATGATGAATTAGACGGACTTCTTCTTCTATGTCTATATGATTGATGTGTGTGAATGTCTTTGTCTTGGTTCCTCAGCTTTTGTCTTTCAAAACTGTATTTCCATCCTTTTCATATCCACAAGCTTCTTTGATTAAGTCATGAGTGAATTGGATGATTCCCCATTCTCCTGCTGCATCTATAACAATTGCTTTTGGCACCAATGGGTCATGTAATGCCAGTTGAAGGGTAATCATCACCTGAGTACATCTTTGGAAGTCTAGTTTGTAGATTGGTAGTTCAAAGTATTTCTAAATACCTGCCTTCATCATTATATCTACTGTTGATGGAAGTTGATGTATGCCTTTGAAATCTTGAGACATGACCGGGAACTGATGGTCGGTGTCGATAATCTTTATTGTAACTAAGAAAAGGTAATCCCAAGTGGGTTGATCCTCTCAAAACCAATGACCTTGGGCTTTGGTCACACTTTTTAATGGGAACTCAAGCACACCTCTTCTTGAATAGTTGCTTCCGAATCCTCAGAAGCCATCAGCACTTGTAATAGAGAGAAAAACAGCTTCTAGTAGAAATCAATTCATGTGTTATGGGTGGCTTAGTGATATGCCGTTTATTGCATCATTCCGTTTCCCCTTGCTGAAGTAAGTAAGGCCTCTTACCACACTTCTTTTGATTTATGTTCTTGAAAGAAAACAAAAGTTAGTTCTCGCCGAAGCATTTATTTATTTACATTGAAGGTCATTCCTATGGCAGTAGAAACTAAGACCTATTCCAATGATGGAAATGTGCACCAGTAATTTTGTCAAGAAGGGAATGTGCCAAATGCATGGCCTTGTGGCCCTAGCATGCATACTCTAGGTGCACTGGATTCTTCATTGTGAAGAGATGGATAAGTATGTGTTTGAAGATGAAGAGGTGTTGCAAAATCCTTGATCTACACCAGCCAAATGAACTCCAGGAGTAGATGGTGGGCCCTTTTAGCTTGTCAATGGATGTATTAGACACCCTATGTACCTTGGAAGATCACTCTCAAAAAGATAGATCAAAACAGATAAGTTGGAGTTAGCTCAGAGGTGAAAACTTGCTATTCTTGGTTCATACACCTGTCCAGTGTTTTACATAATTCTCTGAGCACAGCAGCAATTAGCTTAATTCCTCTTGGGGAAGTCTAGGTAGCTTAAAGAGCTAACTTTCAAGAGTAATCTCATCAAAAATAACAAAGCACACACTGAGACTGAGTTTTAACAAGTGATGACATCATCCCGATTTTCACGGGCTGCTACAGAAATAGACCAGTGAGCAGAAAAATCACCATAACTCAAAATGTAGAAATCCAATGATTACGAAAATTTGTATGGTTATACTAGACAGTAAGCTGAATCCAAAACGCTTTAAATCACTGAATTTGGATAAGTAACCACTGAGAAACACCTCTGGCAAGATGAGTGAAAAAGTCGGGTACCTGACAGAGAGGTGAAGATGAACAGACCCTATTGACTTCAAATGAACATAACTGAAGATTGCAACATCCAAATGACATGAAAATTTATGAGCATATAGTAGACTTATAGAGCTAACTTTACCAACTTAAATCACTGAAAATGATGCACCAAGCTCAGAGAAAACATCTCTGCAAGCTGACTGAGAAAACTGAGAGTAATGGCAGTGATTAGTACACTTCACAAGAACATGGAAAGATGAACTCAAATAATCATGAAAATGGAAGTATATTGATTGTACAATACAATGACTTACTGATACATATGTGTGCCTTGTAATCACACCTTGATATGGCATAAAGCTCAGCTCTTGGAGGTCTTCACATAGGTCTCTCTAACCACGACTAAAACTGCCATCTATTTATAGTTGAGTTTGGGAGGCTAACTTCCCTCAATCACTCTCCAATCAATCAATGATTGATTTGATTCTCTACCTACCACAAATCACGAATTCGTGGCTCCTCTTTCCATTCTTGATCAAGTGGACTCAACCACTTAAGATTCTCTTACTTTTACATTAAGTAAACTCTTCAAAAGTTACAAGAGGTAGTTCACAAGTGAACTTTACATAGTCTTCTTTTTAAAGCTTCTTCTAAGACTTTGTGAGACTCAAGCCAATACTTAGGCTTGTCATAGACTTGCTCCAACAGCTCCCCCTCAAGCCAAGTATGCTTGAGGTCTTCAATCTTCCAAGATTACCTGCAAACCAATCATAGCCTTGAATTTGCAAAGCTTTGTACCATCCAATGCTTTGGTTAGAATATCTGCACATTGTTGATGAGTGGACACATATGATATTTGAATCTCTTTGCTTAGAACCTTCTCTCATACATAGTGATAATGAACTTCAATATGTTTAGTCCTTGCATGAAAAATAGGATTAGCAGCCAAGTGAATAGAACTCATATTGTCACAAAAAATAGTTGGAGTTCCAAACTCCAATCCAAGATCTTTGAATAATGTCTTCATCCACATAGCTTCTTGTGTAGCTATGGCAAGACCTCTATATTCAGCTTCAATAGAAGAGAGAGCAACTGTGGGTTGCTTCTTGGATGACCATGAAATAAGCTTTGAACCTGCAAAGGTAAGATAACCTGAAGTGCTCCTTCTATCTTCCTTGGAGCCAGCCCAATCTGCATCAGAAAATAGCTTCAAACCTAAATCAGATACATAAGGATAATAAAGTCCTTCATTTATGGTTCCTTTCAGATACTTGAGAATCCTTTTGGCAGCATCCATATGTGGTTTCCTTGGTGTGTGCATAAATTGACTTAGCACACTCACACTGTAACATATATCTACTCTTGTCAATGTGGCATAGTTGAGACTACCCACTAGAATTTGATATGATGTGATGTCCTCTATGAGTTCACCTTCATGTGAGCTCAATTTGTGATTGACCTCCATTGGAGTACCTGCAATCTTACAATCTTGCATCTCGAATTTTGCCAACATGTCCTTAATGTACTTTCTTTCAGTGAGAAACAAACCATGATCTTTGTAGACAACTTCCAAACCTAGGAAGTAGGTAAGTGAACCCAAATCACTTATCTTGAACTCTTCTCTCATCTGATCTTTGATCTTCTTCATACCATCTGCATCATTTCCTGTCAATATAATATCATCTACATATACACATAGGTAGATGACCTCAGAATTACTCTTTTTAATAAAGAGTGAAGGATCTGACTTGCTTGGTTGAAAGCCTTTGTCCTGCAAGAATGAAACAAGCCTAAAATTCCAAGCTCTTGGAGCTTGCTTGAGACCATACAATGCTTTGTTAAGTTTACACACATAATCAGGATAAACTTGATTCTCAAAACCAGGTGGTTGTGCCATATATACCTCTTCTGTTATCCAACCATTCAAGAATGCATTCTTTACATCTAGTTGAAGTATCTTCCAATTCTTGGAAGAGGCAATACTAAGCAAAACCCTAATAGTAGGCATCTTTGCCACAGGAGAGAAGGTCCCCTCATAATCAATTCCCTGAGTTTGTGCAAAGCCTTTTGCTACAAGCCTTGCCTTATACCTGTTAATGGAACCATCAGAATTCTTCTTGAGTTTATAGACCCATCTTGAGCCTATTACCTTCATGGATGAAGTCTTGGGCACCAAATCCCAAGTGTTGTTTTCCTCAAGTGCTTCAATCTCTTCCTTCATTGCATGCTTCCATTCTGTTTTTGCTTTGGCCTCTTCAAATGATGATGGCTCCTCTTGGTTTATGTCCTGTGCTATGTAGATAGAATGTTTAGTTACTAATGAGGTGTCAAACCCATACCTTTCTGGTTTTTTCTTTTCCCTCATAGATCTTCTTAGGCCATGATGTGATGATTCTGCCTCATGTCCAAGTTCCTGCAATTTTGCTTTACCTTTAGACTTCCATGCTTTGATCTTTTCCATCTGAGATTCTTCATCATCCTCTGAGGTGTCTTGTTCTTCAATCTTTGGTTGTTCTCTACCAAGCTTTGGAAAATCTTCTTCAAGATTATATGGTAAATTGACCTTCCTGCATGAATCTTCATACCATGAATTGTTCTCATCAAAAACTACATCTCTGCTTACCAAGAATCCTTTATTGGTAGGGTTGTATAACCTGTAGCCCTTTTGATTGTTGTCATATCCAATAAATACACACCTTTCTGCCTTTGGATCCATCTTGCCTCTAACCTGTGAAGGAACATGAGCAAAAGCAACACATCCAAAAATTTTACAATGATCTAAGCTTGGTCTTCTTCCATTCCAAGCCTCATATGGAGTCATCCCATCAAGGGATTTTGAAGGCAACCTGTTAATCAAGTAAGTGGCTGTAGATATAGCCTCAGCCCATAAGTAATTAGGTAAATGCTTTTCATTTAACATAGACCTTGCAGCTTCAACAATTGTCCTATTCCTCCTTTCTGCCACTCCATTTTGCTCAGGAGTGTACCTTGTAGTTACCTCTCTTTTGATTCCTCTTTCTTGAAGAAAAGAATCAAAATCATGGGAGAAGTATTCTCCCCCTCCATCTGACCTTAGCCTTTTTAGTGATTTACCTGTTTGATTCTCCACAAGAGCCAAATATCTTTTGAAACATGAAAAAACTTCATCTTTGTGTTTCATAAAGAATAGGATAGTCCATCTGCTGCAATCATCAATAAAGGAAACATAATACCTTGATCCAGATATTGAAGCTTCCTTGCTAGGTCCCCATACATCTGTATGAACCAACTCCAAGAGATCTCCATGCATATAACCTTTCTTCATGAATGGTAACCTGTGAGACTTTCCAAATTGACATGCACTACACTTATAAATCATATGTTGTTTTGACAAATTAGGAAGTCCAAGTACACTTTGGTCCCTGCAAATTTTCTTTAATGACCTTTCACCAATATGTGCTAACCTTTTGTGCCATACTTCTGTGAGTGTCTGACTACCATAATTAAAGAGAGCAATGTTTCTAGTGTCTTGTAATTCAAATGTGAACAATCTACCTGTCTTTTCACCTTTTGCAATTCTTCTGAATCCTTGACTTGGATCTTCAACAAATGCTCCTGCTTTTGTGAACCTGACTTGCAACCCTTTCTCTACTATCTGCCCAACACTTATCAAATTCTTTGTAATGGTAGGGACATAGAGCACCTTACTGAGTAGGTTGATGTTTCCATCAGGTGCTTTGACATTGCCTATTTTCTCCACAGGATGTTTTGTATCATCTCCTGTTTGTACCTCATGCTTATTCCTTGGATCTTCTAAATCTGATAGGAGTGCCACATTTCCTGCCACATGATTTGAACAACCTGAATCTATGTAGAAAACATGCTCATCAGATTTACCTTGTGGCATAGCCATGTTCATGATCAATAATGAATCCTCTTTGTTTGAGTCTTCTGTGTAGTTATTGTAGTCTCTCCTTCCTTTGTAGCCTCCTTGATAGTTTGAATGATTTTAGTTGTTGTAGTTGCCATGGTAGTTGTTGAACCTTCCTCTTGAGTAGCCATAACTTCCTCTATTGTATCCTCTGCCTCTTTGATTCCTGGAATTCCTAAAGCAATTTTTAGTTGTATGATTAGTTAATCCACAAATAGAACATGAGTTGGAGTCTTGGGATCTCCCCCCTGCCTTGTCTACCTCCTCTTCCTCTACCTCTGCCATGTCTTCCTCTACCTGCATAGTTAGCTTGATATGTACCTGCTTCATCATCCACTTTCTTTGCCTTTCCTTTGTTATCTTTAGGCTTGCTTTTATCCGTGTATAAAGCTGAAGATTGATTACCTTTAGAGCTTTCTCCATTTTATGTGGTGAATGCTTCCCACTTATCATCTGCCTTCAAGCCATTGATGACCTGCCTTACAATTTGCTCTTCATCTATTACCTCTCCAATGCTTCCCAACTGATCCGCTATGTCCTTGAGCTTTGTGACAAAATCAGTCACATTTTGTTTGGGAGCCTTCTTGAGAGTTGTGAACTCCAGCCATAGTTGATGCTTCCTAGCTTTGGTACTTGAAGAAAAGAAAGCTTCAAGTGCATCCCACACTTCCTGAGATGTCTTACAACTTCTAATGTGAGGCAACAAAAAATCTGAGATAGAGTTGAGGAGATAAGACCTTGCAAGTGCATCCTTGGAGCACCATGTGCTCAATCTTTCTTGCTCTTCTTGTGTTGGTTGACTTTTGTTCCTGAAACTTGGCATAACTTCATCTCCAGCCACATAACCATATAAACTTCTACCTTGGAGATAGGCTTCCATTCTTAATGACAAAGCTGAGTAGTTACCTCTGTCTAATTTGTCAATTGATGAAGGAAATCCATCTGCCATGTTCTCCAACCTTGCTCTGATACCACTGTGAAGAGATGGATAAGTATGTGTTTGAAGATGAAGAGGTGTTGCAAAATCCTTGATCTACACCAGCCAAATGAACTCCAGGAGTAGATGGTGGGCCCTTTTAGCTTGCCAATGGATGTATTAGACACCCTATGTACCTTGGAAGATCACTCTCAAAAAGATAGATCAAAACAGATAAGTTGGAGTTAGCTCAGAGGTGAAAACTTGCTATTCTTGGTTCATACACCTGTCCAGTGTTTTACATAATTCTCTGAGCACAGCAGCAATTAGCTTAATTCCTCTTGGGGAAGTCTAGGTAGCTTAAAGAGCTAACTTTCAAGAGTAATCTCATCAACAATAACAAAGCACACACTGAGAATGAGTTTTAACAAGTGATGACATCATCCCGATTTTCACGGGCTGCTACAGAAATAGACCAGTGAGCAGAAAAATCACCATAACTCAAAATGTAGAAATCCAATGATTATGAAAATTTGTATGGTTTTACTAGACAGTAAGTTGAATCCAACAAGCTTTAAATCACTGAATTTGGATAAGTAACCACTGAGACACACCTCTGACAAGATGAGTGAAAAAGTCGGGTACCTGACAGAGAGGTGAAGATGAACAGACCCTATTGACTTCAAATGAACATAACTGAAGATTGCAACATCCAAATGACATGAAAATTTATGAGCATATAGTAGACTTATAGAGCTAACTTTACCAAGTTAAATCACTGAAAATGATGCACCAAGCTCAGAGAAAACATCTCTGCAAGCGGACTGAGAAAACTGAGAGTAATGGCAGTGAGTAGTACACTTCACAAGAACATGGAAAGATGAACTCAAATAATCATGAAAATGAAAGTATATTGCTTGTACAATACAATGACTTACTGATACATATGTGTGCCTTGTAATCACACCTTGATATGGCATAAAGCTCAGCTCTTGGAGGTCTTCACATAGGTCTCTCTAACCACGACTAAAACTGCCATCTATTTATAGTTGAGTTTGGGAGGCTAACTTCCCTCAATCACTCTCCAATCAATCAATGATTGATTTGATTCTCTACCTACCACAAATCATGAATTCGTGGCTCCTCTTTCCATTCTTGATCAAGTGGACTCAACCACTTAAGATTCTCTTACTTTTACATTAAGTAAACTCTTCAAAAGTTACAAGAGGTAGTTCACAAGTGAACTTTACATAGTCTTCTTTTTAAAGCTTCTTCTAAGACTTTGTGAGACTCAAGCCAATACTTAGGCTTGTCATAGACTTGCTCCAACATTCATGAGTACAAGTGGAATCTTGTTGGGTAGGTTGTTCTTGTCCTAGCTGCCTCTTGGGTCTCCATATCCATTTTGTAGTTGGGGTTTGAGGTATTTGGTTCCGTCGTTCTAGTCGTTTTCTGGTCCTTGTTGCCTTCTTTCTTGAAGTCTTATTGGTTGATGTCGTGTTCCTTTTGTGCTTGTGTTGATTCCTTTTGGACTGCCTTGTTTCAGTTTGCTGGCATAATATCTTATTGAGCTTTCTTAACTCTTGGTTTGCATTCTGTCTTGCCTTCTTTGGAATCCACATATGTTGCTGTGTTTTCTAGGTTGTTACTAATGATTTTGGAAGCCACACACGAAGGAGTCTTGGTGATTCTAATTGCAGTTGTGAGTAGTGGTTGTCTCTCCTCGTTTTCACTAACTGACTGGTCTGCTTCTGAGTTGAATCATCTAGTTTAGTCAATTGATCCTTCGGAACCCATTGTAGATGAGTATTGCATAGATGCAATTGGGTAGTAGACTTCCATGTGGAGGTTTTTCTTTTTGTGTAGTCAAATTTAGAAGCATTTTCCTCTTTTTCTCTCTTGGATTCATCATGCAACACATCCCTATTTGCAAGCATTTCTAGATTAGGGAATTCTTTGGGTATGCACTCTCTTGATTCATTGTCTGGCTTGAATTCTAGGGTTTCTCTCTCAAGCTTTGTAACCTCTTGAACGTGAGAAGTCTTTCTTCTATCAAGCTAAATGTTTCTTTATGTCCTATTATGGCTGATATGTATCCTTGTGCTAGATGAATGCTCACTTCATTCTCGATAATCCAATCTTGCCCTAGGATCAAATTTTCAATTACGTCTTCATCCTTACATACCAAAACTCTTTGCTCCATGGTTGAATTTCCTAGGTGGAGAGATATTAGGGTTTTTCCAACACATTCTATGACTTGGCCTCCAATTCCTATCATGCACGCTTTAGTGAGACTTATGGTTGTTTGAAGTTGTGTGATTAACGTCTTTCACACACAACTTAGGGCTGCTCCTGAGTGATTCGGGGCATCTATCAACTCATGCTCTATGGATCCAATCCCTAAGTTTAAATAGGGTTGGGATATACTAAGGCCCTTCTTGTCGGCTTTATGGACTTGATAATTGGCCATGGGCACAGGTTCTTTCCCCTGTAGATATCGTTCATCTCTTTGTTTTATCCACTCCTTCTGTTTCTTGATACACTCTAGGGCTTCTTGATGTGCTTCTTCTCGAATCCTCTCCTCTTCTTTCTTCCGATTCTGAGCTCCTACGAGTCGTGCTAACATCTGATCCATCAATGGCTCCATATATCTCTTTACTCAAAAACCACTTATGTAGTTAGGAAGTATATCTCCATCTAATGTGGTTAGATTCACTGCTCTGCTAGTTGAGATTCTATTATGCAGTAAGGCTCTATACGTGCATTTCTGTAGTTTCTTTGTAGGTTGCTTCAATGTATATACCAAGACTAAATCTCCTTCTTTCAAGCCTTTATCTTTGATGTGTGCATCGTAATACACTTTCTGTCTCCTTTTAGCAGCATAAATTCCCAAAACTGCTTGTAGTCTTGTTTTGTGTAACTTCTCAATCTACTCGAGTTGCTTAGATAGCTCATGTCCTGTCCACTCATACTGTTGTGCTACTCGTAAAGTACGTACCAAAAAGTCGATTGGCAAGATTGCATTTTGTCCATATACTATGTTAAAAGGAGTGGTTCCAATGGCTCTCTTGTAAGCCACACGAAAGGCACAAATTGCATGATGCAATTGTTTGTCCTAATTTGATGTTCCACTATGGACTATCTTTGTCAACACTGTACACAACACTTTATTGGAACTTTATGCTTGACCATTAGCTTGAGGGTGATAAGGGGCTAATTTTTTATGAATCACTAGGAATTCATTCATCAAGGACTCTATTACCTCGTTAATGAAGTGCATCCCTCTATCACTTACTATCTCTATAGGTAGTCCAAAGCGATTAAAGATGTTCTCAAAGAGGAACTTGGTTGTGGTCTGAGCATCATTCTTTCTAGTTGCTTTTGCTTCTACCCATTTAGTTCGGTAATCTGTTGCCACTATTATGTACTTAGCATGTGATCCTTTAGCTAGTGGATTAATTGGTCCTATGAAATCGATACCCCATTTGGAAAAGGCTCTCACACAAACCATGGGTCTTAGAGGCATGTCGTCTCTTCTAATAGGATACGTAGCTCTTTGGCATACCTCACAACTTCGTACGTAGGTTTCTACATCCATATGAAAAGTTGGCCACCACAAGCCTGCAAAGAGAATCATTTTTATAGTTCTTTCAGCTCAAAAAGTTCCTCTTGCGGCACCTGCATGCACCATTTCTAATACAGGTAAGTACTCTCCTTCATGCACACATAGTCATAGCTGGTTGTCTTTTCCTTTTTTGAATAATTGCCTCTCCAATATAACATAGTCCTTACTCATTTCTTCTAGGGATCGTTTTTTAGCTAGACTTGCTCCTTCCTCATGCTCTCATGTCTTTAGGAATTTCATCAATGTCTTAATCCAGTTTGGTGCTATTGTAGAGAATGGTAATGATGTATGGTCTTCTGGAGTATTTTCTTAAAGAATACATCTATTTTTAGATAAGCTATTTTGAGGTTGACATAGTTTGGGACTTGAAAGCCAGGGGGCAAGCATTAAAAAGTTGGGCAAAAGGGAAGGGACTTAAAAGGTTTATATACTCAAGTGCTTGATCATCCAACTGTGAATTGGTCTAATATTGGATTTTTCCAGGTCTAGCAAGGGCAATCAAAGACAACCAAAGCAAGGCAGTGAAGGGCATAAAGCTTGGGAAGCGCGGCTTCTTGGGCATCAGAGCAACCAGAAAAAGCTGACTCGAGGTTGGAAGATTACTCAACCCCCTCAGTCAATTCTTAGCTTAGGATAAACGTTAGCATTGTGGATTAAGACGATAGAAACGCCTCAAGTTCAAGATATTTAATTCTTTCAAGTTCAAGACTAAAGTAAAGGTGTGTGACACGAAAACCTAAAGGAAAGAACCTAAGTCTGACGGAACGAGAACTCAAAATTATCACGGAAAGTCGAATTCCTGACGCATACATTAAGACAAGAATCTAAAGAAATCTAAAAAGAATCAAGAAAGTAATAACAAAGAATCGGTGACGATCTGAGCGTGTACTGAGTGTGCAAGGAAGAAAATTAATGAACCTTAGATCGGGCAAACATATAGGTAAGTCAGACCGACGAAGCCTTAGATCATCAGAGGCAAGTGTAAGAACTACTGCATGATCGTGGGCTCAACAATTGAACACTAGTTATCCCTACGAGAGCTCAGACACTAGTGATTCAGAAATGGCATTTAGCACAGAAAGACCAGAAGGAGGGTTGAATGTAGCCTATTTAGAAAAACCTGAAGGACCCTATAGAACACAACTAGAGTTTCTCCGAACCAACCGATTAGGTGCTCGCATCTATGAGGATGGTTTGCGAAGGCAAGTGATGCAAATGCACAACCCCGATCAACCCATTGGATTGGAACATCCAGTGGTGAAATTCGAGAGAGACGCGTACATAGACAAGGAAGGAACGATGTACATCTTAAGTACGCAGCCAAACAATACCAACGAGTTTGGCGTGATTCAACCAGAGACGGAAGCAAAATCTCAAGGAAAGGAACCATTAGACGAGCCTAGAACACCTAGAGGGAAATCTGTACTGACACGAGTACTAATCCTAGAATGGATCCCTCAGGACAACAAAAGCATAGAGTTGTTTGTAAATAAAGAAACGGATGAAGCCTTTTGGAGATACAAGACAGAACTACTCAGTGAGGTAGGTATCATCACTATATACGAGTTCAAGGACCCGGATAGACCTGGAAAGGTTGTATACCTGGATGAGACTTCAGAAAGAGTCTTTGTGGTACCCGACCGCGCTAAAAACACATACACTTGGAGAGGAGAATTGGTATTCCCTCCATCTAGAACAAACAGGAATACAAGTCAACAAGGGGCAGGAACATCCTCAGCCCATGGGAATCAAAGAGAGGGAAATAAAGAGAGACCGGAAGTAAGCTTCACTCATCCCATAGGGAGAGATAGAACAACCACGGACACTAATAGAGTGGATAGACAAAGGGATCATGGAATACCAGGTGGTAGAGATGATTTTCCTCTACCTAGACCACGTGAACACGCAAGAATATTGAGACCCACTCAATTAGTAAAATCAATGAAGAATTATTTTGATGGGACAGGAGATCCCTATGACCACGTCGCAGAATTCAAGCAAGTACTAAGAGCCGAACAAGTCGAAGACATGTTCACGCAATACAACGCATTTGGACTAACGTTAAAGAATACAGCTTTAACTTGGTTCCAACCTTTGCAACAAAGGCAATTTAGAGACATCCATCACTTTTTAGAGTCATTCATCACTGAATTCTCTAAAAGTGGGATTAGACATGACACGTCTTCGTTGATTCATAGCTTTAAACAGGCCCCTCAAGAAACAGTTAGACTGGCAGGACGTAGGTTTAGACAATATGTTGAACGATGTCCAATGCAAGAGCTACCCTCACAAGCTAAGCAAGTGTCATTGTTTCTAGATGGCTTGTTGAGCTCTAAACTACGCTCCTAGGTGTACCTAAAAGAACCCAGGACGCTAGAGCAATGTGTGAGAATATGCATAGACATTGAGGACAACTTAGGAGACGAGTTGGAACTCTCCAAGGTCTATAAAGACTCAGACTGTTCATCTCTAGCATCCACAAAATTGTCTAGCTCAATAGAAGACCTAGCAGAAAAAGTGGCCCAGAAACTAGGAGTTTCTAGTAAACCTAGGGTGCTAACAAACAAGCGTTGTTACACCTGTGGTGGTGACCATATGGCAAATGTGTGTCCCAACACAACACAACCTCAAGCCAACCCTAGTGGCCAATACTGTACAATTGAGAGAAGATACACGAATCATACGGCTCAGGACTGCCCGTACAACAAACAAACCGTGAGACGAAACTACCCGCAAGCATACGCACAGCCAGGTAGGTATCAAGGCCAATACAATGCTCAGCCTTATTACTATAGGCCTCCTCAGAACTATCCATACCAGGCTCAACAGAGACCTCAACCTGTCTTAGCTCAGCAGCCACCCCCACCAACGAATGTCATCTCAGTCAAATATGCTGCTGCAGAAGAGAACCTAAGTAGGGCCTTAGTGCCTTCTTCACCTTTGATCACAGAGAGTGACCCACACTCAAACAGTTTTGACTCCACTCATGTAGATAGTCCACCCGCATATTACACAGAGTCACCAAAACACGTGGAGACAGATCATTACGATAGCCCACCAGTGGAACCTAGTTGGGAGCCCGACTATGCTAATGTGATGTACACAAACCCAAATCCACGGCCCCAATTAAGACAACAGAGACCACAGGGCCCTAGAGGACCATGCTTTAGGTGCCAAGGAGATCATTTCATAAAGGATTGTCCACACCCCCCGATAGCAGGACAATCACAGTACTATAACATCCAAGGCTTTTGTGCTGATTGTGGCAAAGAGCACATAATCAAAGATTGTCCTAAGAACCCTGTTAACGCTTCAAATGTGACACCGATTAACGTGATAGGTATTGTAAATAACGCAGATGGATCCAACCCTACATACGTGCCTATCCAAGCTATAACAAGAGCCCAGGCGCTCTTACAGAACCAAAAGCTTAATCAAGAGAAAGTAGCCGGAACCAGTGAAGTTGCAGAATCTAGCAGTAAAAAGACAAAATCTTGGAAAGATTCTAGAGAAAGAATAAAGAGAAAATGGAGTAAAAAGATAACGGAGTTGGAAGGAAGCTTAAAGGAATCTAGAGCCAAAATCCAAGAATTGACTTCACAGGAATTGAATCAAGAGAATCCAGCTCAGAAATCAGGAACAGTTTTAGCGGAACCCATACCAGAGATTCTAGACATGATGTTTCGTGCATATCAGGCTAGATTAAAAGAGGGACCTCAGGAAGCTGAAATAAGCAAAAACTACCCTCGAGCTGATCTAGAAATTGAGAGAACTAAACTTTGCATGAAGATGGTAGAACTAGCACAAGCTTTGTTTGAAGCCTCTAGATATCTTAATTGGAATAACATAGCAAAACCGGAATTACATTTTCAAGGACTAATGGAGAGGTTAGAATATTTGATCGAGAGTAAAGAGAAAAAGGATCAGCCCAGGAACCCTATCGTCCCAGAAACACAGGAAAGGAATGCACCATCCCTGTCTCAAGTACCC
This sequence comes from Ceratopteris richardii, assembly GCA_020310875.1. Taxonomy (NCBI): domain Eukaryota; kingdom Viridiplantae; phylum Streptophyta; class Polypodiopsida; order Polypodiales; family Pteridaceae; genus Ceratopteris; species Ceratopteris richardii. Next base: position 135,354,798 of record CM035442.1, read on the forward strand.
AATACAGAAAGTCAGGACAATTTGTCTTCCATACATAGGTACTCACATGAATTTTTGAAAGAAATACAAGAAGAGAAATGGAGAAAAGAACAAGGAACCCATCCTCCTATTCAAGAAATAGATGACTTGCAGGAACAATTTCCCCAAGACATCCCCTCTATTTACGATGGTGTAGAGGAAGAACAACTGAGTGAACACACAAGATTTGAATCTAATTCTTTACAAGAATTACCTCAGTGCACAGGACCTTGGGAAGCCAAGTCTATTAGTATGAGAGCACCCACGATAATAGTGAGGAATGACTAGAAACACGGAAGTGATCAAGAACACTAAAGTACAATGTAATTTCACTCTAGAGGAGTTGTTAAAGGTTAAACCAGAATTGTGAAAACATGTAGCAAATCAATTCCCCGAGCTTGCTACTACTCCCTCACAAATAGGATCACAAAAGAAGGTACCAAAAATACCCGTAGAAAAGATCGGAGATGTAAGTGAAGGAGAGGAAGGTAACACTTATCTTCCGATAACCCATCAGGGCTACACCACGAAAGCCATCTTAGATTCAGGAGCCGGAGTAGCCATAGCTACCACCGCTTTATGGAAACGTTGGGGTAAGCCAGCATTAAGACCCACCAGGATGAAGCTACAAATGGCTGACGGACACATAGAAAAACCATTAGGCTTACTAGAAGGAATATCTCTCACCACTTGTGGTGTAGAATTTGAGCATACCTTTGCCATTTGTGACTTTGCAAAAAACCATGCTTATGAGATGATATTGGGACGACCATTCATGCGTCAGTTGCAAATTGTACAAGATTGGGGAACCAATTCTTTGTACTTGCAACACTTAGGGGTGACTACCAAAGTCAATCTTAAAGACTATTCACATCGAGATGTACCCCCAATACAATGGAATACCATCCATAAGACACCAGTAGAGACGGAATCCGTGCACTCATTAGAATCAGATCCTTCTTGGTTGCATGAGGATACCCATTTATGGATGTGTAAAGTAGCCAAACAAGAGGAAGAAAGATTAGGAGCAAGGACCTTAGGTGCAGAACAAAATCCACGAACCCTACAAGATCCAGCCTACGCACCTGTAGTATTCCCAGACGAAGAGTTTGAACCCCATGGTTGGGCAGAAATCCTAGCAACCATGGATGTAGCCATCAATGAAGAACAATGGACTCCCCACTGTGACGAGGATGGCTATGACATTTCAGTTTTCACGATAGAGCCAATCATGTGCGATGCAATTTTAGAAGAGTGTGAACCTAACACTGATGCATTTGAGGATGCAAGCGATTTCGATTTAGAATCAATTATCATGGACCCACCCTTTGCATCAGAGGAAGAATATTTTTTTGAAGTAGAGACTCACCCTCAGAGACACGAGGAAATTACGAATGAGGTGAGATTAGCCACGGAAGTGACTACTAAGAGTGAAGGCAAGAAAAGAAAGAAGAAAGAAACCATGTCAGAAAAGGAAGAATCTTTGTTTGAAGTACCCGAGAACTTCAAGAAATATGAAATCGAAGATAGAAGAATCATGGTACAAATGCCTAATAGAAAGGCGAATGACGGACAAGTATATGATAACCGCGAGAAAACCAAGAAAATAATCGTAGCCATAGAAGGAAAAGAAGAGAAATGTACATACATAGGGCATGATTTGACAACTGAAGAAGAAGAAGAGCTAGTTGCCCTATTACGCGAATATAGAGATGTTTTTGCGTGGAGTTACAAAGATTTGAAAGGAGTAGATCCAGATATATGTTCTCATAGAATCCCTATGTCTCCAGATGCAAAACCGACAAAACAGAAACCGTACACGTACAATGATAACTACGCTGCGAAGATTAAAGAGGAGATAGATCGCTTGATAGAAGCAGGATTCATTTACGAAATTGAGCATACCGAATGGGTATCCCCCATTGTGGTTGTGCCCAAGAAGAATAGAAAATTGCGTGTGTGTATTAACCTTAAAAAGGTTAATGCCGCAACGATTAGAGATAGTTATCCTCTTCCTATCACAGAACATCTATTGGAAAGAGTTGCGGGCAAGGAAGTTTACAGCTTTCTTGATGGATTTTCAGGCTATAATCAAGTAGCTATTGCTCCAGAAGACCAACACAAGACGGCATTTGCCACTGAATGGGGCATATTTGCATTTCGTGTGATGCCATTTGGCTTAACAAATGCACCCGCCACTTTCCAGCGACTTATGTGTCATGTTTTTAAGGAATTCTTACGCAAGAGTTTGGAAGTTTATGTCGATGACATATGTGCTCATTCAAGTGTAAGACAGACACATATCCCAGAGTTAAGACAAATATTTGACAAATGTCGAGAGTATCAGGTTTGTTTGAACCCGGAAAAGTGCGTTTTCATGGTCAGACAAGGCAAAATTCTAGGACACATTGTGTCAAAAAATGGAATCTCTACGGATGAAGAAAAGGTGAAGGTAATTGCAGATTTACCTAGACCAACTAATGTGAAAGAGGTACAGGCATTTATGGGCCATTGCGGATATTATAGGAGATTCATACACATGTATGCAATCATAGCCAAGCCTTTGTACTCTCTTTTAACCAATTTTGAATGGACAGATGAATGTGAAAATTCATTCAATGAACTTAAACGACGCTTGTGCTCAGCACCTATATTGACTACCCCAGATTGGAGTAAGCCATTCCATGTACATGTGGATGCATCCAATTACGCCATAGGATGCGTGTTAGCACAACCCACGAATGAAGGTAACATAGATCTCCCCATAGCTTACGCGAGCAGACAATTGAACGCAGCAGAAAGGAATTACACCACGACGGAACGAGAAGGATTAGGGATGATCTACGCAGTAAAGAAGTTCAGGCACCACTTGTTGGCCAACAAATTCAAGTTCTTTACGGATCATCAAGCCCTATTGTACTTAGTCAACAAACCATGTAACACAGGACGATTGATACGTTGGTTTCTATTACTCATGGAGTATGATTTTGAAGTCGTAGTCAGGAAAGGAAAGACACATCTTAGAGCTGACCACCTTTCAAGATTAACCTCAGGAGAAGCTCCTCAAGGAGTAGCGGATGAATTACCAGATGCTTATTTGTTTAACCTTGAGATAACACTAGAATGGGCTAAGCCTATAGTCCCTATTCTCACATATGGACCCAAGAATCCTAGGATAAAGATAAAAGAGGGAGAGATTACCAAGTCTTAGAGATACCAAATAATGGCAGGAAGCATATATAAACAGGATAATCAAAAGATTCTTGCTTGTTGTGTAGATGAATCAGAACATGCGAATTGGTTGCACTTAGCACACATAGGTGCATTAAAGCAACATCATTCAAAACATCGAACATTACAGACTCTGCATAGATTAGGAGTATATTGGCCTACGATGGAAGCAGATGTCTACAGGTTGTGTAAGGAATGCCATGTTTGTTGTAAAAGACCACCAGTAGAGCATGCTACATTATATCACGTGTCTCTCACACCAGACTGGAGTGAACCATTAGTGACATACTTGAGGACGAACACATTCCCTCAAGGCATGACCTTAGCACGACAACGCAGTCTAGAGCAGGAAGCTCAAGATTATTCACTTATTGGCGATAACCTATACAAAAGAGGACGAGATGGATATCTAAGACAATGTGTTCATGAGAGCGATTATCTGAGCATACTAGAGACTGCACACCAAGGTGTTGCAGGAGGTCATTTTGGACCCGATAGGATAATCAAAGCCATCCTCTTTGCAGGATTATGGTGGCCCACTCTTCACATGGATGCTCATACCTATGTAAAGAGATGCGATGTGTGCCAAAGAACTCAGTTTCCTACTCGCAGAGACGAAATGCCATTGAAACCCATGATGGGCGGACGTGCATTTTCTAAGTGGGGTATAGACTTTGTAGGACCCATTAACCCCCCTGCAAAAGGTACACATGCGGAATACATTATTGTTGCGAGAGATTATCTTACGAAATGGGTAGAGGCAAAAGCCACGAAAAAGAATGATGCACACATAACTGCAAAATTCTTATTTGAAAATGTCTTTACAAGATATGGACTACCTATAGAGTTAGTGAGCGATCGAGGCACTCACTTTCTAAACCAAGTCATTGAATATCTGTTGCAGGATTTTATGGTGATTCACAAGAAATCCGCACCATATCATCCTCAGACCAATGGTCAGGCTGAAAGCACTAATAAGACCCTTTGTAACGTACTGACGAAACTCGTGAACAACAAACGTTCAGATTGGGACAAACAGTTACACCACGTTGTTTGGGCATATCGAGTGGCCTAAAAGACCGTACTCAATGCAACTCCCTTTCAGATGGTTTTTGGTCAGAATGTTGTGCTTCCTTTGGACTTCTTGATACCGACCCTTAAGGTTGCACAAGAACATCAGTGGACCGGCCATGAATTATCAGCGAGAATAATGGACTTGGAACGATTAGGAGAAACCAGGCTCAAGGCAGGAGCGGGAATATATGCAGCGAAGAAGCGACAGAAAGCGTATTTTGATGCACATGTGAAAGATAAAGGCTTAAAAGAAGGAGATTTAGTTCTAGTATATACGCTAAAGCAACACGCACGTAAGTTAGAAAAGCGAGGTTATGGACCTATGATCATTAACAGACTCTCAACAAGTGGAGCAGTACAGTTAGCCACCTTAGAAGGAGATATAATGCCTAATTATATTAGTGGCTGTAGAGTCAGGCTATATCAGGAACCTCTTACGGAGGATATTCTTAGACGACTCACGTTGGCAAAGAAGCGTAAGGAGGAAGAAAATAGAATACGAGCGGAAGCTCAGGGAGAAGCAATAGAACGCATTAAACGCATGAAGTTGAGAAGACAAGGACTAGGGAGAGAGCAGTATAACCATCTGGATACAACACCCAGATATCCCATGGCTATGTGTGAAGTAAAGTCAACCACTCACCCGAGTATAGTGGACAGGAGACCATTCATTACAGTCAGGCTAGAGCACGACAACCCTTGCCAGGAGCTCAGGGCTTTAATTGATTCAGGTGCTGCGACTAGTGCGATTAGATGGTCCCACTATAAGGATTCAGGAATAGAAATGCGTCCAATTGAGGCATACCTCATAGGGCTAGGAGGCATGGAAACCCCTTGCATGGGTGAGGTGGACCTTCCTATCCTCATTAAGGATGTGACCATGACAGCGAAGCTACTAGTGTGCCATGATGACGACCTGATAGAACCCCTAATCCTTGGCCAAGATTGGCTATACGATCACTCGGTGGACCTAAATCTTAGACAAGGCTCCTTACAGATTGGAAACTTAGAACAGAAGCGAGTGATACCGCTTGACTTCCCTAATGGCATTCCGATTGAGTTTTCTAACCCTAGACCCTATGAAACGCACGCAACGGAAGACCGGAAGATCTTGGGTCAGACCAGTTATGTTACGTCTACACCAACCCACTCGGGCTTGGCTAGGGACAACTGTCAATCAGAAGGACGACAGGAGATCTTCCCTGGGGCTTCCTGCAAACTAGAAGGGGTAGCTACCCAACCGCTAGGGCAGATGGACACAATCAGCGGTCAGGTGGGTTGCATCAGCGGCCAAATGAGCACAACACCGTGCGGTGCTCATCCTTCCAAACTTGCTGCGGACTGGCCTAGATTAAAGATAAATAACGGATCACTTACTAATGGGCAGGTCATGCAAGTGTTGGATCTCCCTTCTTTTCCAAAGCAGAGCGTCCAATGGACCTCTCAAACCCAACCTCGAAGGAGTCAACCACAACAGAGGAACCCAGACCGACGACACCACCAGACAAGGCAAAGAAAGCAGCAGTATCAACATCACAGAACAAGTGGCACAAAACAAATATGGGTGCCAAAAGGACAGCAACCACAGGCTATTGGCAACACTGCAGAAGAGAGCAGGACAAAGTTTCAACAGAAGCAGAATCAGCATCCAAAGTACCCTCGATCTTCTTCCCCAAGTTCAAATACTCGGCAGATGTGGATCGCCAAGAAGTATCTTATCAATCGATCCACACCCATGCAGATTTGGATACCCAAACAATGTATTATATCTCAACCCTCAAGCCATGTAATATATACCCCTCAGAAACCTTTTCATCCTTCAATACCACCAAACCCGATACCACTTTTTGTACCTCAGCAGAAACATACCACCCACTCCAAGACTCTTAGGAAATGGATACCGAAACGTATCCAAACGTCTTCTTGTACCCCCTTATCTAACAATTCTCCTGCCCCGTTTAAACTCCACCCTTGTACTAATTCACCCTCAACCAAACCTTGTATAACTTCATACACCCAAACCCCACATCATGCATAATAAAAGCTCATCAAGAAATGTATGCATAATCTGAAGCATGTAGGTGTCTAGAGACCTGCATTAGCTCTGCAAAAAGATCATTGCATCAATCACTTCACGACACTTGGCTACACGGGTTACACATCGGTTATGGAAAGGGATTGCGGTCTCACCTTAATGGGATCATAATTAATTTCCATACTAATGTGTTAACCTTTTGTAGCAGATCTTTTCCATTAGCTCACCAGTCATCATGCAAACCGAAGCAGGACCATCGGAAGCAGGCCCCAGCGTGGCTGCGGTACCCCTCAATGTTTTAGGTGCAGAATCCCACCCGACCGCTCCACCGCCAGAGTTCCAAGGATTTCCGGGACCCATGCCAATCGATAACCCACCTATGGGATACACAGAGAAGATACACCGTAACTCTCACTGGTTCCAAGGCCTAGCAGGACCATTAGCTGATGCTGACTTCATTTTTGAAGCAAATATGACATTTGATGACCGCACATGGGGCAAGTATCAATTCTTCTCAAGAGAATTCGAAGGCCTACAGAACACCCAGGACTTAACTCATGTTTGGGCTAGAGCCGGCTTCACGGAGTATTTCAGTGATCCTCTGCCCAAGCCTGACTTTTATAGGTGTTATTACTTAATCACTACTTTGCTGGCCTCAGAGAATAAGGACATCCCAGGAACCTTTATTTTGCCTTCTTTAGTGGATGATCCACCTTACAAAAGATTTTATCTTTCGAAGGATTTAATCAGAGCGGCCATCAAGATTCATGGAACCCACACCCCAACGGAGAAAGAACGGCTAGTCCCAGAGCAGATGAAGCGTGGTGACGTAACTAAGTGGGAGGATATTTCTGCTATAACACCTGAGCTCTCTAAGCCATTACGGATATGCATGCAGCACTTTGCTTTCCCAGCTCAGGATCGTTTTACCATGCCCCACAAGAGAATCTGGTTCGGATTATACTTAGCATGTACTGGACCGCAAACGGTTGATCTAGCCAGCTGGATCATTGATCAGCTCTATTTGGCACAACATAGATGGGAGCAAAAGAAGGTAATCAATGGGTGATGCGCCCTCACCAAGATCATATATATGTGCTTGGCATATGACTTACCAATTGAGCGTGCCATGACCAGTGAGGAACTGAAACCATTCAAAGGCACCACTAGGAAGGCTAGAAAGTCTAGCAAAGGCAGAGCCGGAAAGCGGATGAGAGGTACTATCCCGTGCCTACAAGTCCCAGCATCACCCTCTCCACAACCATCTCCAGAGCAGTCACCAACAGCAGCCACTCCCACAGTACAACCTATCCGCATAAGGTTATCTAGACCAGTGGTAACGGAGGGCACCACCAGTACTCTCGCACCCCAAGCAGCCACAACCACAGAACCTATCACCACAGCAGCTGAACTTCCCACCACTATTGGTGCGGAAGCTTTCTCTTTTCCAATACCGCATTTAGAACCAGGACAAGCAGAGCCACTGGACCAAACTTTTGATTTTGAGATGCCCGATGCATTCTCCAATGAGTTCCAGTTTTCAGAAGGGCAAATGTTTTCTCAAGAATTTGAAAGGCCTAGCTACCCTACCACACCCAGGGATCAGCCACAAGGACAGGTCGTGTCCAGCTCCGATGATGAAAGGACAGCAACCGATGATGACGAAGGAGACGACGAAGCTAGCCAGGGAACACATGAATCCCAAGAGCAAGAACAGACAGATGGCCAAGGCCAACAAACCGACACACATGGCGATACAAGTACCTATGAAGATGAAACTTACGAGGCAGCAGCTTACACTCTAGCTATCAAGAAGCTGTATAGAACTATGGAAAAATTTTGGGCACGCAAGAAGCTGACACAGGAAGAGAGCCAAAAAATAATAGAACAGGAACTTGTCACAGGCGGATTCGAAGACGCATATATCAAAGGATTCAAAGAATTAGTCCAATCAGTAGGCTCCAACGAGGCACTCAGGTACTTGCAACGAAAACCACTGCCACAGTTTGACCCCCGCAGAGTACGACTACTTTCAAAGCCCGGCGAATACATTCGTGTACCAACCGGAGCACAATCTTCAGAACAAGCCAGGGAGGCATGCCTTGTTCCCGAACGTCCATTGGCCGAAGAAACCATCATTGTAGATTCCCCACCCCGCGCTACAACTGTACCTACCTCAATAGTCACTGAAGTACCGACCACCCCAACCGCTCCTCTCTCACCACCCGTCCATCCAGCCTCCCCTCTTCACCCTCCTTCCCCCAGAAACACATCTTCATTCGCCGGTGGTGTTGCAGAAACCGTCTTTACGACCACTCACCCCACAATTCCCGCGCCCATTAGCCCTAATCTACCCCTTCCCACACCCACCTTTCTATCCAACCCATTCCTTCATCAATCTTTTCCATCTTTCCCCACAACTCCAAGACCCCTTTTCCCATTCCCCCCGCCATTAACCTTCTCCCCCGTCTCACCTCCCCGACCCACTGTAACCCCTCTTTCCCCTTTCCACCAAGCTGCTCCAGCCAGCCCCCCTGTAAATTACCCCTCAACCTTTGTAAATCCCGTATTTACACCGGCACGAGTACCCACAATCACACCCATATTCACGGTCACCGCACTCGATACGTCCACCGACATGGACATCTCACCACCCACTGCACCATCGCTCACTTCACTCACGGCACAAACATTTTTAGGCACATCACAATTTTCAACAATCACTACATCATCCACCTTCCCATCCCCATTCCCCGTTCCCGTTGCATCCACACCAACTGCATCTTCATTTAGCACCCCGTTAATACTCTCACCCACTGTAGATAATGCATTCCGACAGATGTTCTTATGTATGACGCAAGTAAGAGATGAGTTCACATTTCTTGGTGATAATTATCAGCAGCTGCAGAGGACAACCAATGACTTACAGTCGCAGCTTAATTTATTGTTCATTGAGAATGCCTCTCTGAACACCCGCTACCAAGAATTACGCGAGGCTTATCACAAATTGGAACTAGAAAGCGAAGAAAAGACCAAGGAAGCCACGGCTGACCTGGATAATTTATTAACAGCCCAGACAGTCCGCAATGCAACGCTAACACGAAACATGGGCTTACTACGAAGACACCTCGCAGCCGCCAAGGAAGAAAACCAGCACTTACAGGATCAGAACCGAGAAAACTTAGAAGCAGCGCTCGACCACCCAGACCAACCACTCAGTCCTAGCAGGTTCAAAGCCATTCCTTCAGACTCAATGAGGATGCTGCTAGACGATCATGTACGATTGCTAGATGAATATGACCGCATGAACGAGGAGTTACAGAAACTCAAAGAAGATCAAAATTTACTCCAGTTACGAGAACCGGCACACCAAGACGTACCAGCACCTGTGGACCCCTCTCCTGACCTCCTAGAGGAACTCAACTCATTACGGGCCCAGGTATCGACCCTTGAATCAAGGATTGCAGTATACGAAGCGCCACCAAGGCCAGATTCCCCACCTGAGCTTCCAGCGGAGGAAGAAACGGTCACCATCCCGGTGGAGGAAACGTTTGAAGAAGCATACGAGCCACAACCCATCCCAGGCGGACGCGTCACGGCCAAAGGTCAGATGACATACGAACTTCCGACCCCCGCGTGGATGAAGACTATTGAGGAATTTGGAACAACGCACTCAGCTAGAGTAGAGGCACAATTACATGCCATGGCGATGATAGAAGAACGAATATTACAGTCTCCATTCTTTGCTCAATTGGCCCCGCGACGATACATATCTGGGCACGAGCTACAGTATAAACCGTACTTCATGTTAATGGTCGAATACCAGTTAGCCATTGAGAAAGAGACAGGTAAAAAACCATCGCATGCAACTCAATTCGAGGCGGCTGATTTGCCACTAGATGCATAGAAAGGAAGGATCTATCAACCAGAGTGGCGAAAAAATTTACTACAGCAGTATCCAGAGATGATGAGTACATGGGTAAAGGCACCTTTGCACCTGAAGTATAACCCGTGTTGGGGACCAGTGCCACGACGCCGCTCCTGGACTGCCTTTGCTATTAAGGTACAAAACAATAAGCAGTGCCAAGACTGGTTGAATTACCCCTATTTTAAGCCACCCATTGAGTTACCAACTGTTGGCTACATGATGGCTACAATTCGCCACTGGCTCCCTAGATTAAAGCATATGGATGATATAGCGACGCATATGACTGTCAAAATCTTTGACATGATGCAAATGATTTTTAAAGTCTTCCGACGCGTCAAGGCACCCCATGTCAATACCCCGGGCTTTGAGCATGGCAATTTTGATCTGGTATATGATATGAGTACAACGCCATCGCTACGGGTTTGTTATGCCTGGCACTGCAGAATAAAGTACCTACCGGCATGCTACAAGCAGACATTCGAAGAGATGTTCACAACCGGCTTTTGGGAATACCATTCAGAGGTATTCATAAGCAGGCCTACACATTTATTACACTTATTTGCCTGTGAACGAATGGTCTATTCCACACATTATCAGCTCCCGCCACCGGAAGAACCGCAACCAATCGACTGGGAGAAACTCGAGGCCGACCTGGCCCGAGGCATTCGTATCTCCGAGCACACCCTCGCTCAAGACCTACTACAGAACTATATCCGACAGACCTCACAGCAAGGTTCTGTCAGGGACGACAGAAGCGAGAGGGAGGGGGGTGTTGGAAGCAGCCAGAGGCACAGACGACACGGAAGCATGTAACGATAAAGCAGGGAGCCAGTCGAATCGTTTTTCAAATAATTATGTTTCCAAAGACTTTCCAAAAACCTCCAACAGTGATTCTTATCACTATTGTAACATATGTAACATAGAAAATCCCATTTTGTAATCCACAGCTCCATTTTGTGCAAGTCGAGGAGTCCTCGAGCTTGAGGAGCTTAGGTAGAACAAGCGTATCAATTTTCGTTATTTTTAGACATCGTTTACCCTTTCAAATAGCATCTAAGACCTAATTTTTAACTATGCCGGTCACTAGATGTGAAACCGGTCAAAACTAGTCTAGAAACTATAAAAAGAGCTAGAGAGCTCATTTTTGAGGTGAGCTTGTTGGAGTTTAGAGTTCTTTTGAGCTTGTAATAGTGTTCTTGAGTAATAGAGCTAATTTCCCACCTTCCATTGTGTCTTGCTTGTCTCTTCATTGTGTGTGTGTATGTGTGTGTGCACCTTTGTGCTTCTCACCTTCACTCTCACTTCATCTCACATTCACGATCTTCATATCACTCCTATCTCTTCCTCGGATTGACATTAAGGAGGTGGAGCTTCTTAACGTGGTTCTCACCATTGTGCTAGAGCAACACTTGTCTATCTCCTCCTTAATTTCTGCTGAATAAACATCATTATAAGTGTAAGGGCATTGCTTCGATGGTTTAGCATCACGTGTCATTGGGATTCGATGAAAACAAATGGATCTACACCTTTGAGGTCCTTGTAGGTCCATGCAAACACATCCCGATACTCTTGAATCAGTCTTATCAATTCTTCTTCCTCCTCATGTGACACATATTTTCCTATGGATGTACATCTTTCCTCCCCATCTTCCATGTTCACTATTACTTTCTTAGTTTGTTCCTTGTTGTCATATGCTTCTCCTTCTCTTGCCTCTCTCTTAGGCATCTTAATGGCTATCTTCCTCTCCTCTACTTCATATCTTTTGAAGTGTTGTGGGACCTCAAAGATCTCTGGGTTTTGTTCTACCTTATCTAACATCTCCTCATGGTTTGGTCTCATCTGAGCTACTTCTATTGCTAATACCTTGAGTGTTTTGTCTTTGTCTTCGGTGTGAATTGCTTCTTACTACCGTTCCTCAAAATAAAATTTTGGTTCCATTTCTATGCTTTCATACTCTTCCTTCCATTCTTTTTCTAATACTTCTCCTGCTTCTACCTCCAGAAGGACTATCATGTAAAAACTTACATCATAACCTTCTTCAACCACACATCCATTCATGGTTAATACCTCTTCATTCATGCATACATCCAAGGTGGCTAGGATGTCCATCCAGCCATGTGGTTCAAATGTTTCATCAGGGAAAACTTTAGGCATATACATAGGATCCTCTATGGGTCGGTAATTTGATGTTTGATAGGGCATATTTGAGTCTTTTTCTCCTCTCTCTTTGCTCCCTTACACATCCCTAGTTGAGCATCTTCGTGCATCCATGATTGGTCGCTTGAACCTGCACTATGAATTGACAAGTCATCGTCTTCCTTGGGTACGGGGTTCCACTGTAGTGCCGGTACGTCCCTATATGAGAATGTACGCAAATTTATCTTGGTAGTAGTTCCTTGATGTTGTAGGTATAAATCATCTCTTCCCAAGTCTTGTAATACACTGAGTTGCCTCATGAACGGTCATCCTAATATCATTTCATAGTTATTCGCTTTTCCAAATTGACAAACAGCGAGTGTGTGCTCAAACTCCACTCCGTAGGTAGTTAACTTAATTTTATCTAGTATTCCTAGAGGTCTCTCTACATGGCCATATGATAATTGAAGCTTCATACGTGTTGGTCGTAGGGCTGGCTTTCCCCATTTCTCCCAAATCTCTTTGGTGGCTATGCCTATGCCCGCTCTTGTGTCGAGAATGGCGTTAGACATGTATCCATTATATGTGATGGGTAAACATGTGTTACCTTCGTCTCCTTCACTAAATTCTTTGACTTTATCCATAGGGATTTGTATACTAGAAGGGGTTTCTGTTTCTTTATTTTCCTTTTTATCCTCCTCATTCTCTAACTTCAACTATCCAGCTAATTGTTTCTATATTTGCGGCTTGGCTTGTAGTAATTCTTCCACAGTCAACTGACATTGTACCTTGGTCTTCTTGAGTTTTGCTAGATTGTGAGAGGCCTTGCCTGAAGATTCATTTTCCTTTCCTCGCACTGTGGGAGCATGGAAGATTATTGACCCTTTCTCATATTCTTCCATGTAGTTCGGTAGGGTAAAAATGCTATGTACTTCTTCCCTGTTTCGGTCTAACATGGAAACCTCTTCATATACTTCATCCAAATTTGGGGTTGGCTGGTTGTCCTCAATATCTAATTCCTCAAAGGGTGGTCTTGAATTCCCATTCTTTTTCCATCGGTCTTCTCGAATCCTAGCCTAGCACTGTCTTGGCCAATCAGCTTCAAGTTCAGGGATTACAGAAATTGATTTTCCTTGAGTGCTAGGTAGTTCTTCCTCACTATCTTTCTCCCTTGGTTTTTTATCATTCTCTTTAAAACACGCATTGTATTGATTCTTAGATATACTTGTCTTTGGGAGGACTGGGATAGTCTTTTCTAGAGTGGCTTGAGCTACTTCTATGATCTTCCTACATATCACCAATCTCTCCTTCTCTAACTCCACTTTTGGGTAAAGTTTCTCATGCTACTCTTTGTTTGATCCACTCGTGATTCTAGCTTGGTAAGCTTTCAACCACATATCCAGGTCATCTGGTCTTGGGTTTGCTAAGATTGATCCTGGTTTGTTTAGTTCCTGTGTATGAGACATAAGTGGTGTATTCTCTTGTATTTCTGGTTTCCCAGGTTTCTTATCGTCTTTCACGTTCTTCTTGTCCTCCTTACTTTTGTTTTTCATCCATTTGTTTTTAAGTTTTTCCCTTCTGTCATTCCAACTTTGGGTCTTCTTTGTTTGTGTATGCTCACGTTGGTCTTCAAAATCTTCCATAATGTGTATTTTGGGTTCTAGGGTTTTATCCTTTACTTGTTCAGAGTCTACTCTATTTCTCTCTTGTCCTTTGGCTTGCACTCGTGTGATAGCTTTTAATGGTATAGTGTACTCCTTATCAGTGCCTGATGATTCAATTACTTCGATCACGTTGATCTCTGTTGTGTTATGAGTCTTATTGGGATTCTTTGGGCAGTCTCTAAGTAGATGTTCTTTTCCACATTCATTGCAGTACCCTTCCCAAGTCCTAGGAGGTGGTGTATTATATGGTAGAGTGCATTCTCTTATGAAGTGGACTCCTCCACATCTATAGCATGGTCCTTTTGGCACAGATGGTCTGATGGGTGGTCTCAAGAGTGTTGGGGCCTTGGATGCGGTATACATTAGTATTGCAAACTCTGGACCATAGGTGTTATCATATACCTCATAACCATAGTATTGTTGGTCATAAGTTTGGTCATACTCCATTTCTCAAAGCCAGGAAATCGCGACTTTCTTCCAGGAAATCGCAATTTTCTCAAAATCACCAAGTCTACGAAATCATGAATTTCAACCAGAGAATCGCGACTTTCTCAAAGACAGGAAATTGCGACTTTTTTCCAAGAAATTGTGACTTTCTCAAAAGCACTAAGTCCAAAGAATCGTGAATTTCTTCTAGAGAATCATGATTTTCTCAAGTTTCCCAAGTCTAGAGAATCGTTGATTTCTTCGAGAGAATCGTGAATTTCTCATAAATGCCTAAGTCCTAGAGAATTGTGAATTTCTTTGAGAGAATCGCGAATTTCTTCTAGAGAATCGCAATTTTCTCAAATTTTCCTAAGTGTAGAGAGTCGTGAATTTCTAGCAAAAAATCGTAGTTTTGTTCTTAATTGTGGTTTCCTTCTGGAGAATTGCAATTCTCTCAAATTTTCCAAAGTCCAGAGAATTGCGATTTTCTTCCAGAGAATTGTGATTTTCTCAAATTTTCAGAAGTTCTAGAGAATCGTGAATTTCTTCCAAAAAATCACGAATTTCTAGTACAGAATCGTGAATTTCTTCCAGAGAATCGCAATTTTCTCAAAATGCCCAAGTCCAAAGAGTCGCGAATTTCTCAGATTTCCTCAAGTCCAAAGAATCACCCATTTCTAGCAGAGAATCGTGAATTTCTTCCAAAGAATTGTGACTTCTTTCAATTTTCCCAAGTCCAAAGAATCATGAATTTCTTCTATAGAATCATGAATTTCTCAAAATGCCCAAATCTAGAGCATCGCGAATTTCTTCTAGAGAATCATGACTTTCTCAAAAATGCCCAAGTCTAGAGAATCGTGAATTTCTTCCAGAGAATCAGGATTTTCTAAAAAATGCCCAAGTCTAGAGAATTGCAAATTTCTTGTAGAGAATAGAAATTTTCTCAAAACGTTTTGGGAGGAAAAAGATTTCGAATTTTCCAAAAGATTGTGATATTTTGAGAAAGTCATGATTTTTTGAGTTTTTAGGCGGGAAATTTGAATTTTGATCTCAAATCCCAAATGTGCAAAAAATCATGAAAAACACAAGCGCATGCACTCTCAAGCACTTCCTAGCTCTTTCTTGCACTCCCACACATGAGAAATGATGTGAAAATGGTGAAAATGCACTCAAAAACAGAAAAACATTGTATGAAGATGAAGATGGTGATGAGGTGATGATGAAGATGGAGAAAAAAAATCTGAAAAATAACAGAAAATGACTATTTTTTACCTTCCAACATTGCAAATCCACGATCTTACAGTCATAGCGCTCATCCTCAAAACTCTCTCCCCAACAATAGCGCCAAAATTTGGTGTAGCTCAAGCTTAAGCACCACCTCCTTTACTTGTCAATCCGTAGAGATGTGAGGACTAGTATGAAGACCATGATCACATGAAGGCACAAGTGCATGAGTGAAGGCACACAAGCATGCACACACATACACACACATGAGCACACGGTAAGAGCAAAGAGAGGAACAATGGAAAGCTTCTATTTCAAAAGAACTCTCTTACAAAGCTTCAAACTCTAATAAGACAACTCTCTAACCAGTTAACCCCAAAAATACGCTCTCTAGCTCTTTTTATAGTTTTTTGACTAGTTTTGGCCTTGTTCAGACTTAATGTCTGGGCTAGTTAAAAATTAGGTTCCATGGCTTATTCGAGGGCTCAAGCGGGGTCTAAATATTATGAAAATTGGTAGGATGATACAGAGCTTGGAATCAGAGATTGGTGACCTACTTGTAGGATCAGGGACTCAAAGCTAGCAAAGCAGATACATCCTTATTCATCAAGAAGAATTCACATACTCACTAATTGACAATAAATTTGGAACTCCTTCAAGAAGCTTTGATACGCCATCTTCATTTTTCTTCCATAACTCTATACCATTTGTAGATAATCGATCAATATTTTTTTAATGCAATTTATATTGCATCAAGGGTATCCCTTGACTCATGTAGAATCTGAATTGTAATGGTTTCGAATGCCCAATAAGAGTATCAACTCAATCATTTAAGTAACTTCTGATAAAATTCTTGAAATTTGGTGCTTTTTGTATATGAAAAGGTGTCAGATCCATGCTACAACATTCATTGAAAGTTCTCAAAAGATGTGGAAAACTAAAAATGCATTGTTTTCTAAGCTTTTTTGAAAAAGTAACTAAATAAAGCATCAATATCCTCATGTGTATGTCCAACCATAAGGAATCCGAGTTGCATCATACAAAATATCCCATTAGAAACTAACAAAGACAAGTATGCAAAGACATAATGATTCTTATTTTTTGAACCACAATTATCAAGTTGCAAAAATAGTGTTCTACGTAATTCCTTGAATGAATTTCTTTGATTTTCACATGTGATATTACATTGTGTTGCTTTTTCATATAAAATTTCCTTTTTTAACACATCCATATGATGATAAAGTGCATCAGGTGACAACAGAAAATCAAATAGACTTTTTGTGTAATACACACCAGAACTCTTCAATCCCGAATCTCCATACAACTAACTATTATTTTTCTAAGTTCCTCAAACACATTGAAATAGATGCAATTGTGAAATTCGGATCATTGAGCCATAATCCTAAAGAAAAATGACCATAAACACATTGTCCATGTCCATGAGTAAGCATTCCTATAAAGATACTAGTAATCTCTCAATGCCATTAAGAGATTTTAGAATTGGTTTAATCTATGGTATAGGTGTTTTACTTTTATCCATTCTATCATGAATAGTGCATAAATATTTATGTGGAAACAATTCCGAGGAAACTCTCCAAGCATAGTATAGATTTCTGCAACTCATTTACCATAGAGATTATATTTTTTCTTTTATTTGTGTACAAAAGTCACACTTGGAAAAGATACTTGACTTTGATAAAGAAACTGTTCTAAATTCTGTATTCCACATTCTCGAAAATGTTGGCTGAAATAATTTATTATATCCCAAACTCTCTAATGTCATATTCACCTCTTGAAGAATATCCACTTGTTTGTAATGTGCTGGAAGCACTCTTTGTGTTTCACAAGAAGCATCCATACATGTTCTCAACTTGTGTGGCATGTGATCTGCATTATTATCAATGAATCATGTATCAAAGCTTTGGTATTTCTACATGTTTGGTACTTTTTCTAAGTATTCTATTAGTCCCATGAGTGGATACCTTTTGACCAAGTAAAAACTTTGCTTGTAGCCTATAAAATGAGCTTTTTCCAATACCATGAATTAAATGACATGCCTTGGTACATACTTCTTTTGCATCAAACATGAAATTAAAACTCAAACAATGACTTGAGTTCACACTATTACCTTTGAAGACCATATTCATGCAATCTAATACATATTTGTATTTATTTGAATAGTATTGTCCCCAAAAGTTTAACCTTGCATCCATTATTTTAGTTCTACTTGGTAATTGAAAACATCTATGCTCCCAAAAATCATGCATTCAAACCATCTAAATGCTTTCAAATGTGCATCTCTTATTAGGAGTCAATGTAGTACTTTTTCTATTGTGCACTCTCACCTTGTGGATGTAACTTCTCTTTTTCTTTTTCACTTCAGAATATCTACACTCACTATTTTCCATATTAAGATCCTCTTGTTGATCAGATTCCATTCAAAGAGGAGAAAGAACTTGTATATCATCAAAACAATGTTGAATATCAATAGCGTGAGAATAATTATTCTCTCTATACAATGCATTAGAGCATAAATTTGGATTCTCTCCAACTTCAATATCTACATCCTCAATACCATTGCAATGATCATCTTCAATGTCATACAATGAGTTAAAGCATAATTTTTGTAACATAGGCTCACCATCTTCTGTAATGATTTGGGGTATAGGCCAACTCACCAATTTCAAAGTTGAAAAATTTTTAGAATCCAATGTTGATGGATCCAAAGTTTCATCCATAATAACATCGAGGCAACTTTCTCCCAAATCTTTTCAATTTATAGCATCCCATGTATTTACCAATAAAATCATAGTAGTTACATATCTTTCACATATCTCATGATCCAATAAGATAACTCTCTTCTCTTTCCACTTTTCTCTTTCTTCAAGTTGACTTGATATACTTTGCTTTGTTTCCATCTTTCTTTTTCCAACAAAAGAATAAATATACCTAAGTCTAAAATTTTCTAGCTCCAAGTTGAATAAAGACTCAAAGTTAAATTCCTCTCTCTGACTCCAAGTTGAATAAAGGCTCAAAATTAAGTTTGAGGCTCTCTTATTTAAAGTTGAACAAAATTTTTGACTAAAATTTCAAGTCTGTATTACTCAAATTTTTTCCTCTTTGAGTCCAATTTTAAAAGAGGTTCAGACTTGTGTTTGACCCTCTCTGACTTGAAGTTAACTCGAGGGTCAAACATAAGTCTGAATCCAAAGATTAAAAGATGCTCAAACTTAAGTTCAAGAATTTCTTATTCGAAGTTGAGTAGAGGCTCAAAATTAAGTTCAACCATTTTTTACTCCAACTTAAATAGACTTTCAAAATTATATTTGAGCCTTAGTAACTTCAAGTTGAATAGAGGTTGCACCTTAAGTTTGAGCATATCTTACTATAAGTTGGATAGAGGCATAAACTTAAGTTTGAGGTTCTATGACTCCAAGTTGCATAGAGGTTCAAACTTAAGTTTGAACCTATTTGATTCCAAATTGAGTAGAGACCAAAATTTAAGTTCCACTTTGTCTAACTCCAACTTAAATAGAGGAGACTCTAAGTTGAATAAAGGTTCAAACTTAAGTTCAAGCCTCTCTTACTCCAAGTTGAAAAGAGGCTCCAATTTAACTTCGAGATTGTCTAACTCCAAGTTGAACTAAAGGCTCAATCTTAAGTTTGAACCTCTCTCACCACTATGCTAGGAGATAATAACTTAAGTTTTAGCCTCCTATAAAAATTGAACTTAAGTTTGAACCTCCACTCAATTTGGAGTCAGAGAGGATTGAACTTAAGTTTGACAATCTTGAACTCAAAAGATTGAAAACTCAAACTTAAGTTTGAGTGTTTCAATCAACTTAAGTTTGAATTCATTTTTCTCATGTACTTATGTTTGGAGCTTAAATCTGGGTCTCCCCCAAGCTCTTTTCTAGTAGAGGGACAAGCTCAAACTTAAATTAGAGGCTCCGCCTTAAGTTTGAGCATATCTGACTCCAAGTTGAATAAAGACTCATACCTAAGTCTGAAATTAGCTAACTCCAAGTTGAATAAAGACTCAAAGTTAAATTCAAGTATCTTAAACTCCAAGTTGAATAGAGGCTCAAAGTTAAGTTTGAGGCTCTCTAACTTAAACTTGACCAAAAGTTTGACTTAAATTTTAAGTCTACCTTACTTAAATTTTAACCTCTTTGAGTCCAATTTTAAAAGAGGTTCGAACTTATGAGCGACCCTCTTTGACTTGAAGGTCACTAGAGGCTCAAACATAATTCTAAGTTCAAAGGTTAAAAGACACTCAAACTTAAGTTCAAGAATCTCTGATTTGAAGTTGAGTAGAGGCTCAAACTTAACATCAACCCATCTTACTCCAATTTAAATAGACTCTCAAACTTATGTTTGAGCCTAATCGACTCCAAGTTGAATAGAGGTTCCACCTTAAGTTTGAGCATATCTTACAAAACTTGAATAGAGCCTCAAACTTAAGTTCAAGGTTCTCTGACCCCAAGTTGCATAGAGGCTCAAACTTAAATTCGGACCTACCTAATTCCAAATTGAATAGAGACCCAAATTTAAGTTCAATTTTTTCCTAAATCCAAGTTGAATAGAGGCTCAAACTTAAATTCCGGATTCTCTGATTCCAAGTTGAATAGAGGCTCAAAATTAAATTTCAACTTGCATCACTCCAAATTGAATGAAGGCTCAAACTTAAGTTCAAACTTTTCCTCCAACTTGAATAGATATCCAGACTTAAGTTCTTTCTTCTTTGCCTCTAAGTTGAATAAAGGTTCAAACTTAAGTTCAAGCCTCTCTTACTCCAAGCTGAATAGAGGCTTCAACTTAAGCTCGAGATTGTGAAACTCCAAGTTGGATAAAAGCTCAAACTTAAGTTCCAACCCCTCTCACCACTATGCTTAAAAATAAGAACTTAAGTTTTAGCCTCTTATAAAACTTGAACTTAAGTTTGAACCTCCATTCAATTTGGCATGAGAGAGGATTGAAATTAGTCTTGAGCATCTTGAACTCAAAAGATTGAAAACTCAAACTTTAGCTAGAGTCTTTCCATCAATTTAAGCTTGAATTTGTTTTTCTCATATGCTAATAGTTTGGAACTTAAATTTGAGTCTCCCTCAAGCTCTTTTGTAGTAGAGGGACAAGTTCAAAATTAGAAGCTCCACCTTAAGTTCGAGTGTATCTAACTCCAAGAATAAAGACTCATACCTAAGTTTGAAATTCGCTAACTCCAAGTTGAATAAAGACTCAAACTTAAATTCAAGTCTCTCTGATTCCAAGTTGAATAGGGGCTCAAACTTAAGTTCGAGGCTCTCTAACATAAAGTTGAAGAGAATTTTGACTTAAATTTCAAGTCTACCTTACTCAAAATTTTTCCTCTCAAAGTCCAATTTTAAAAGAGGTTCAAACTTAAGTTCGACCTTCTCTGAATCGAATTTCACTAGAGGATCAAACATAACTTCAAGCTTCTATGAATCAAACTTGAATAGATGTTCAAATGTAAGTTCAAGCCTCTCTGAATCGAAAGATGAAAATAGGCTCAAACTTAAGTTCGAGCATCTTTGATTCGAAGTTGAATAGAAGCTTAAATTTAAGTTTAATTTTTTCTAACTCCAATTTGAATGGACGCTTAAACTTCAGTTCTAGCTTCACTAACTTCAAGTTGAATAGCTTTAAGTTTGAACTTATCTTACTCAAAGTTGAATAGAGGCTCAAACTTAACTCCAAATTGAATATAATCTCAAACTACAAGTTGAATAGAGGCTTAAACTCTCTCTAACTCCAAGTTGAATGGAAGCTCAAACTTAAGTTCAAGCCTCTCTGGCTCTCAAACTTAAGTTTGTTTGGGCTTCTCAAATTTGACGTTGAATAGAGGATCAAACTTAAGTTAGAGCTTCTTTGAATCCAACTTGAATAGAGGCTCCAACTTAGGTTTGGGCCTCTCTGACTTCAAGTTGAATAGAAGCTCAAAGTTAAATTCAAGGATCTTTGACTCCAAATTGAATAGAGGCTCAAACGTAAGTTCAAGCCTCTTTGATTGCAAACTGAATAGAGGCTCAAAGTTAAGTTTGAGTCTCTGTGACTCCAACTTGATTAGAAGTTCAAACTTGAGTTCAAGGTTCTCTGACTCTAAAATTGAATAGAGGAGTTGAATAGAGACTGAACTTAACTTTGAGCATGTTTCACTCCAAGTTGAATTCAAGCTCAAACTTAAGTTTGAATCTCTTCACTCCTAAACTTAAGTTTAAGCCGATTTAAATCCAAGTTGAATGGAGATTCAAACTTAAGTTCAAACCTCTCTGAATCCCAAACTTAAATTCAAGCTTGTCTGGCTCTCAAACATTTAGCATGTAAAATTTAAAGTTAAATGCAAGCTCAAACTTAAGTTCAAACCTCTCTGAATCCCAAACTTAAATTCAAGCTTGTCTGGCTCTCAAACATTTAGCATGTAAAATTTAAAGTTAAATGCAAGCTCAAACTTAATTTATAGCATCGTTGATTACAATGTGAATAAAGACTTGAACTTAAGTTTGAGCCTCTCTCACTCTAAATTAAATAGAGACTCAAACTTAAGTTCAAGCCTCTCTAACTACAAATTGAATAGAGGCTCACACTTAAGTTAAAGCCTCTTTGACTCCAAGTTGAAGACAGGCTAAAACTTAAAGTTGAGTAGAGGTTCTAGTTTAAGTTCCACTCTCTTTGACTCCAAGTTGAATAGAGGCTCAAACTTAAGTTTGAGCCTATCTGAGACTCAAACTTAAGTTTCAGCTCTTTCATTCCAACTTGAATAGAGGCTCAAACTTAAATTTGACCCTTTCAAAGTAGCAATTGACTTAATTTTGTTTGGGGAACAATAATTAACTTATTAATCTATCAATCATGAGTGATTTCATCTAAAATGATGAACTACATGCAGAGAAAGAAGTTTAGCAAGTCATAGCTCCATCCTAACATTCATGTGCTGCAACAATCATGAAACTAGTGAGCACATGTATGTTAATATCTCATGATCCTACAAAGCAATGCTAATGAAACTTTGTATAATAGACAATATGCTGAATCTAAATTGCTTGAAATCATTGCAAATGATCAATTACACACTAAGAACAAGCTCTGAGAATATCACTATTCAGGTGGAATTATAACAGAGAAGTGAAATGAGAATGTAATGATCATATATGTATTAATGTTGGAAATAAGGTAGGCCCATAGCTCATATCACACGTCCATGGTTCCATAGGTCCAACATATACAACATAGAATCTAGCAATCTTAAATATTGACAAAACATGAACCTACCACAACTTAATCATACAGATGATGAGATAAAGATAGAGAAAGAATAGACATGTGTAAAGTGTTATGTAAGCCATCGCTTACTGATAGTATCATATATACCAATGTTCAATGTACAATGTGGGAGCAGAACTCTCAACCACTCTATGTGATGAGAAATAGATGGAAGAGTGAATGTACAAATGTAACAAACATATTCAAATGTATGGGTAGAAATCTAAATATACATGAGATGTGTGACCTTATAGCTTATATAAGTGTGAATATGAGTGACCAAAAGAGGAAGGATCTGTGTGAAACTGATAATCAACAAACCCTCATCTAACCTTAGGCTATGGAAGACCCTAAGTCAGATACGTGTGTGAAAAGATCACATACTTAAAAAGTAGCAAAGAATGCTAACAAGTTTGCTGCCAGAAATCCTCAAACTCATGTGAACACACCTTCTCAAACACCTCATCCAAATATGCATATAGCATATACGTACTGATTCTCTTGTACCTATGCCAAATAGGACTCCTCCTGATATGGATGCTACTGTCTCCATAAACTCCAAGTAGTACATGTGTGCATAAAGAGAATATGTACCTGAATACTTAACATAAGATGTAAATCTTATGTTAAACACCATCCAATGTCTTTGAAGTAGCCCGAAATCTTCATGTAGAAGACAATCTTCAAATACACCATGTAGATGGCCGATCCTCACCATCAAGTTGCTAATGACCAAGTCCTCTTTGCATGAACAAGAGATAACCTCCTCTCCATGAGAAAGAGTGGGAGCACACTCTTCATTTTCTCCAAGAAGAACTCCAAGAAGAACTCCATAGCTGCTCCTCAACATGCTTCAAGTTAGCACCATGGCTGCCCCATGTGTTAGAAGAAACACCACCTCTATTGAGGTCCAAGCTCAAGGCTTGTGTTGAAAACTAGGTGAAGGATGCTTACAAGTGACCCAAAGCACTTCTTCCATAGTATTGGTTATCACATGAAAAGCTCTTCCAAAATCTTTAGTAAAGCAGCTCGTAATACGATCGCTAACGATCTGTGATATGAAAAAACAACTCACGAAGAAATCATCCGCTAAATCTGTCTGTCGGGGTTTTAATTCAAAAGCATATAAAAAATAAACTTTCGTGCTGCCATCTACTCCGCCTGGGATTTGAACTCGCGTGGGCACATTATGAGGCTAATGGCTTAGCCACATCACCCTTTTCTTTTGCTTGTACAAGAATTAATAACAACAACTACACATGCTATACTCCGTGGAGAATATTGGACCAATAGGATATTGTTTTCGAACAATCCCCCCTGCAATGTCATATTGGTACAATCTGAACTGAATCTGCAAACTTTATAAGCTGCAAACTATTAAAAGGTTCAAGCTTGTACTCCCAAATTATCCTTCAAACTTTTTCTTAAAAAGTCTTCCTCAAAACTGAATTTGACTTTCCTTCAAAAAACCTGAACTTGCTGAATATGAACCATAATACTTGAGAAAATATGCAAACTAGATATCCAATAGTGTACTCATCAAGCAATCACTGCTTGACAACAAATGTAGCAAGTACTAACTCTGAATCTATTATCTCCTATTTTCACAAACCTGAAAACATACACTAGGATTCACATATTTGCATTTACCTTCCAAAAAGATTTCTCAATGTACTTCTGCTGCGTCATGTAAATACACTAACCAAAATCAAGAACTGAATCCTGGAACCTGTGACTGAAACCTCACAACTTAGTGTATTATGAACACTGCTAGTTCATCTCTGACTGTACTCAAGTCGACTCAACTCAACTCAATTGAAATCCATTGAAATCGATTGAAATCAACTGAAATATGAGTCTTATCAAAAAATTTATGATGTCGTCATGTCTTCATCCTTGTTCTATCTGTAAGTCTTTCATACCTCTTTCCTTCAGAACTTGGTATAAAATGTGCGCACTTCTAAAACATACCTTTCTGAAATATCAAGCTTCTCTTCAATAGAACTCTAGAACCTTCTCCTGAACAAAAACATCCTAACAGGAACTTTCTCCAAACATTCTTCTTCGTCCTTCTTCTTTCAAAGCTGGAACATAAAGAGAACCTAACAAAGGAAATATAGGAATACCTAAAATAGGAATACCTGAAGGTATGACTCCGCATTCTTTAGATATGGCTTAAAATAAGCCTTCATGTTTCATCACCCCCCTTGATGATTTAACACTAGTATCCAGTATTCTTCAAATATATTAGACTTTATGAAATCTGGAACTTCTTCCTTCATAAATCTGATGTTCAGTGATCAATACCTATATCTAAAATAAAATCTCTGAACCCTTTTTATTAGCACTGTACACATGCCAATAGCTTCCACTGTAACTCTTCAGCTTCCCATATTGTAGAATAAGAACCTAGCATAACAAAGGGCCTTGCTGAAAGCATTTTAGGATTCATAACCTTTTGAAACATAACATGTATCTTCTTCTATCTCTCTACAACACAAATCTGATAGAACCTGAATCTTTGACTTACTTTCTCCAATGCTAAGAACTTTTTCAAACAAAGGATAGGCAACTGACTCATAAATACTCAAGATCATACAAGATCTATCCAAGATCAATGATCTCTCCTATGTAGAATCTGCTCTCATCAAACCTTCATGACTGAATGTTTGATTTGCTACCTGAATGTCTCCAAGTGTCCATGCTTCTTACAAAGTTGTAAAAAATTTTCTGCAAACAAATCCTTCCCAAGAATCTATAACTCCTACTTGAAACATAAGTGGACAAACTTCTCACCTTGAGAACTCCAAACATGTGATAGGATCTAATGGAACACCTTTTTGAAGACAAACATGTATCCAAAAGTTTAGACAATCATAGAAAGTAGATTCTCCATTGACTTGTACAACAATAAAACTGAATTTTCTGAAGGTTCAAAAAATACTGAATATGAGGTAACCTTTTCCAAACATAAAACCTCAACCTAAGTCTTCAACATCTGCTACAAAACTCTTTTATCTTAAGAGTTAGATAAAGAAGAAATATACTTCTCTGCAACTTGTCATATACCAAGTAGCTCTGTATTGACACACCAAGAATTCTTTGAGGGAACATATAAGATGCCTGCTAAAAATCTTCAACTTATATATAACTCATACATATGAGTTAAAACATACAAGTTGTCTTCAAAATCTTCTGATTTTCTTTCTCTCAATGCAATTGTTTGTCAGATCTACTAAATCATGACCAAGTGTAATGCAAAATAAGAAACTGCTTCTTCTTTAGACTTTCTTCACAAGATGTTCTCGTAGACTTGTCTTTGGATGTAGAGGATAAAATAGGAAAAGTATATGGAAATTATATGAGAAAAGGAAGCCTTACTTTTCTTTTGGAAATGATGGACTTTCTTTTTTTGCATCTTTCTTCCACCTAATGATGATGTCAACATCTTCAAAATTCTCTTCCATACCTTTTGTTCTCTTCATCTTGAAGTAGCAAGGACTTTTAACCTCTTCAAATGAACGTTTTTCTTCCTCTAGTGCTAAGAGTAAGAGACAAAACAAACATGGTATACAAATGGAAGTGAATATAGAATCATGTTTTACCACCTCCTCATATCTCTAAAAAACCTATGTTTCAAATCTCTGAAATGACTAAATTCACCAACCTTTTGTCTGAATGATGAATTTCCTTTCTAGAGTTACCTCTCTAGATCACATTTGTACCTTGATATCCAACCAACTTACAACACAAAATTGGGTGAAAACAAAAAAAAAACTCATCCCATCTCCAAATTTGTCTTCTTAGATGAGCCTTCTTGCCATGAAAGGGATCTCTCAAAACTCTCTAGAAAAAAACCTCTAGATACTTGTTTTGATGTAGCCTTTAACTTTCAAATGAAAGCGTATAAAAGCTCTCATTGAGTCCTTCAAATCTCTTCATAACTGCTCTTCTAAGATATGACCTGCAAATGATAATCTGATAGTAGAAACTGATACGTGTGATTTGATGTTGATCTGATTCCTTCATCTTCTCTAAACCATTGTTCTTCCTTGAATTTGAAGTAGTCTTCTCTTCATCAAGTCTGGGTCTTCAAATAATACTTTTGTAAAGTATTTGCAAACTCTTCCAAAAATATTCGGCTGCTAACAGATAATCAACTTTATAATCCACACTGATGAATACACATGTGACTGAACTCTCTAATTCTCAAATCTCTACTCATCTAGATTAAGTGTGTATGTCAAATGTCAAATGTTAGAAGATGCCCTCAAATCATATGTTGTAAACCCAGAATTCTAGAAACGTGAGAATATGAATGAGCTTTAATGCATTGATGCCAGTTCCATAGGTACAACATATACAACATAGAATCTAGCAATCTTCAATATTGACAAAACATGAACATATCACAACTTAATCATTAAGATGATGAGATAAAGATAGAGAAAGAATAGACGACATGTGTAAGGTGTTACGTGAGCCATCGCTTACTCATAATATCATAGATACCAATGTTCAATGTACAATGTGGAAGCAAAACTCTCAACCACTCTATGTGATGAGAAATAGATGGAAGAGTGAATGTACAAATGTAACAAACATATTCAGATGTATGGGCAGAAATCTGAATATACATGAGATGTGTGACCTTGTAGGTTATAGAAGTGTGAATATGAGTGACCGAAAGAGGAAGGATCAGTGTGAAACTGATAATCAACAAACCCTCATCTAACCTTAGGGTATGGAAGACCCTAAGTCAGATACGTGTGTGAAAAGATCACATACTTAAAAAGTAGCAAAGAAAGCTAACAAGTTTGCTGCCGGAAATCCTCAAACTCATGTGAACACACCTTCTCAAACACCTCATCCAAATATGCATAAAGCATATACGTACTGATTCTCTTGTACCTATGCCGAATAGGACTCCTCCTGATATGGATGCTACTGCCTCCATAAA
This sequence comes from Ceratopteris richardii, assembly GCA_020310875.1. Classification (NCBI taxonomy): domain Eukaryota; kingdom Viridiplantae; phylum Streptophyta; class Polypodiopsida; order Polypodiales; family Pteridaceae; genus Ceratopteris; species Ceratopteris richardii. The sequence goes on from CM035442.1 coordinate 135,382,775, forward strand.
CTCCAAGTAGTACCTGTGTGCATAAAGAGAATATGTACGTGAATACTTAACATAAGATGTTAATCTTATGTTAAACACCATCCAATGTCTTTGAAGTAGCCCGAAATCTTCATGTAGAAGACAATCTTCAAATACACCATGTAGATGGTCAATCCTCACCATCAAGCTGCTAATGACCAAGTCCTCTTTCCATGAACAAGAGATAACCTCCTCTCCATGAGCAAGAGTGTGAGCACACTCTTCATCTTCTCCAAGAAGAACTCCATAGCTGCTCCTCAACATGCTTCAAGTTAGCACCATGGCTGCCCCATGTGTTAGAAGAAACACCACCTCTATTGAGGTCCAAGCTCAAGGCTTGTGTTGAAAACTAGGTGAAGGATGCTTACAAGTGAGCCCAAATCACTTCTTTTATAGTATTGGTTATCACATGAAAAGCTCTTTCAAAAGCTATAATAAAGCAGCTCATAATACGAGGCTCATGGCTTAGCCACATCGCCCTTTTCTTTTGCTTGTACAAAATTCAATAACAATAGTTACATATGTTATACTCCGTGGAGAATATTGGACGAATAGGATATTGTTTTCCAACAATTAAAACATGTACAATTACAATGTCATTGGGAATCATACATTGCTCAATGTGTGAGAGGTGAGTGAGCTTTGAGATGAGCTCTCACTTCACAATGAATGTACTTCAAAATGATCTCTGAATCTCGAGATGCACACGGGTCTTTTAGATCCTCTTCTTATAATCGCGTTTGGAGACAAATTTGGAAGTCAGATTCAAACTTCTACCTTAAAGGTGAATCCTAAATTGTAGGATAGATTCCCTCATCACTCAACAACTAATTGATTCAGGATTTTAGAGCCTCCTAACTCCACATGGATGTGATCCACTTTTAGAAAGATATATATGAAGGATTTTACAAGAGACTAGTCATATGAAGTCTTGCATAGGTTATGCCAATAAATCAAGCATAAGTTAATTAACCAACTATCTGGGATTGGGTTTAATTGCACCAACACTCTTCAGCAATGATTTCTCCAATGCTCCCAATTTGATCTGCTATCTTCATGAGTGTAGTTAACTCCATCCATAGTTGGTTTTTCCTTGCCTTGGTACTTCATGAGAAGAATGTTTCAAGAGCATTCCAAGCCTCTTATGATGTCTTGCGATTCCTGACATGTGGAAGTAAAAAAATCAGAGATTGAGTTAAGAATGTATGACCTAGCTAGATCATCTTTAAGCACCATGTTGTTAACCTCTCTTTTTCTTCTTGAGTTGGTTGTTGTTGAAGCTGAAGGTCAAGGAAAAAGCACAGGAGCACATCAAAGAGGTGGACACACAAGAAGAAGGAGCAAGTAGGGAGCTCCAAGAAGTGTATGTCAAATCTTCACAAGAATTCCCTATAAAAATAGTGATTTTCATCACTAAAAACCATTGTAAATATTGTAACTCCATTTTGTTCAAGCCAAGGAGTCCTTGAGCTTGAGGAGTATTAGAACTATCATCCTACCAATTTTCATAATTTTTAGACTCCGTTTGAGCCCTCAAATAAGCCCTGGAACCTAATTTTTAACTAGGCCGGACACTAGGTCTCGACAGGGCCAAAACCAGTCAAAAAACTATAAAAAGAGCTAGAGAGCTCATTTTTGAGGTTAGATTGTTTAGAGAATTGAGCTTTGTAAGAGAACTCTTTTGCAATCGAAGCTTTCCATTGTTCCTCTCTTTGATCTTACCTTGTGCGCGTGTGTGTATGTGTGTGCATGCTTGCGTGTGCTTTCTCTCACACACTTGTGCCTTCACTTGCTCGTGGTCTTCATACCGGTCCTCACGTCTCCACGGATTGACAAGTAAAGGAGGTGGTGCTTACGCTTGAGCTACACCAAATTTTGGCGCCGTTGCCGGGGAGAGAGCTTCGAGGACGAGCGTTGTGATGGTAAGATCGTAGATTTGCGACGTTGGAAGGTAAAAAACTATCATTTTTGTTCATTTTCTGTTTTTTCTTCTTCATCTTCATCATCATCACCATCTCCATCTTCTTCCATCTTCTTCTTCATAGAATTTTTTTGTTTTTTAGTGCATTTTCACCATTTTCATACCATTTTTCATGCATTATTGTGTGGGAAGGAGTTAGGAAGTGCAAGGGAGAGCAAGCGCCTGTGTTTTTCATGATTTTCTGCACATACGGAGCTCGCCATTGCTCGGCGCTCAAAAATTCGAAGTTCTCGCTAAAAAATGCGATTCTGTGATGAAAATCGCGATTCTATGAAAATTCAATTTTTTTTTTAAAATCGTGATTCTCTATTTTCCCGCCTAAAAGCTTTCTGAAAGAACACGATTCTGTGGTCATTCTCAGAATCGGGATTTTGTGATTGTGCTCAAAATCGCTATTCTCACAAATCACGATTTTCAGCCAAAAAAACACGATTCTGTGAACACGATTCTATGAAAACACGATTCTGTGAAAACACGATTATGTGAAAACACGATTCTCTGTTGACAATCACGATTTTCAAAAACACAATTCTCTGCTCAAAATCGCGATTCTCAAAAACACGATTCTCTACTCAAAATCACGATTCTCACAAATCACGATTTTCAGCAAAAACACGATTTTGTGAATCACGATTTTGTGGATCACGATTTTGTGAATCACGATTCTGTGAAAACGTGATTCTCTAAAACACAATTTTCAAAAAAACACGATTCTGTGAAAACACGATTCTGTGTTGGCAATCGCGATTTTCAAAAACACAATTCTCTGCTCAAAATCGCGATTCTCAAAAAACACGATTCTCTGCTCGAAATCGCGATTCTCACAAATCATGATTTTCAGCCAAAACACGATTTTGTGAAAACACGATTCTCTATTGGCAATCGCAATTTTCAAAAAACATGATTCTCTGCTCAAAATTGCGATTTTCAAAAACACGATTCTCTGCTCAAAATCGCGATTCTCAAAAACACGATTCTCTACTCAACATCGCGATTCTCTTGAGGTTCACAAAGTCGCGATTCTCTTGAGGTTCACAAAATCGCGATTCTCTTGAGGTTCACAAAATCGCGATTCTCTTGAGGTTCACAAAATCGCGATTCTCTTGAGGTTCACAAAATCGCGATTCTCTTGATTTCACAAAATCGCGATTTTATCCAAAAGGTCCTATTTGCCTGTTTTGACCCCCACGAGCCTGATTTGACATAACTTTTTCATCCAAAGTCCATTTTTTGAGCTCTATAGCTCGTTGGAAAGCTCGTTTCGAATCCTACACAGCCTCAACTGTTTTTTATAAGAATAACGTGCTGATTTTCAGATAGGATAATTTGAAGTTGACCCTCAAGTGGGACTAGGAAACCAAGGGGGCTCCAAAGGATTTTGAACCACACCAAGGGAAAATTTTGGACTCTTAACCAAAGCTTATGAACCTGAGATCTGGTAGACACATAGGCAAGGATAAACAAAGCATTAGATCTTCAAAGGCTAGTGTCAGCCATACAGCTAAGTCTTGGGCACAACAACTAAGTGGTCATCCTTACAGACTAAGTTTACATACAAGTGACTCTGAAATGTCTCTTAGCATGGGAAAACCTGCAGGTAACTCAGGCACGGCCTATTTACAAACACCAGAAGGCCCCTATAAGACACAATTGGAATATATTCGGATTAACCGATTAGGTGCTTGCATCTATGAAGACGGCCTAAGGCGATCAGTGGTCCAACTCAAAAATCCAGATCAACCCTTTGGACTTGAACACCCGATGGTCAAGTTCGAAGAGGGTTCATACATTGATAAGGAAGGAACCATGTATGTGGTCACCAACCAACCAGATAAGACCAATGAGTTTGGAAATATCATTTGTGAGAATGAGATAGGAGACCTAGAACAAGGAAATGTAGGACAAGGACCCCAGACTCCTAGAGGTAAGTCAGTCTTGACCTGAGTGATCACTCCAGATTGGATCCCTCAAGACAACAAAAGCATAGAACTATTCTTGAATAAAGAAACTGAGGAAGCCTTTTGGAGATTCAAGCCAGATCAACCTAGCCAATTGGGCATAGTTATCATCTACGAGTTCAAAGATCCAGAGATACCAAGCAAAGTTGTCTACCTGGATAACACATTTGAGAAGATGTTCTTGGTAATAGAACACGATAGACATGCATATACTTGGAAAAATGAATTGATTTTCCCTCCACCAAGATCTAATGTTTCCCATGGCCCCCAAGGAGTAGGATCATCCCAAGCTCATGAAGCCCAGAGAGAAAGAAATAGAGAGAGACCTGAGGTAAGTTTTGCACACACTGTGGGCAGAAATAGATCGGGGTTTGAAAATGAAAGACCTGAAAGAGAGAGACATCAAGCACATAGGCAACAAAGAGATGAGCATGATTTTCCATTGCCTAGACCCCGAGAGCACCCAAGAACCCTTAGACCCACTCAAGTGATCAAGGCAATGAAGAATTATTTTGATGGGACAGGACATCCTTATGATCATGTGGCCGAGTTCAAACAAGTGTTAAGAGCTGAACAGGTTGAGGATTTGTTCACCCAGTATGAGGCATTTGGTTTGACTCTTAAGGGCACTGCCTTAGCTTGGTTTCAACCACTGAGTAGTCACAACTATCGAGATATAGGTCAACTGCTAGATGAATTCATTGTAGAATTTTCCAAGAGTGGTATCAGGCATAACACATCATCTTTGATCCATAGCTTCAAGCAGACACCCCAAGAAATAGTGCGACTAGCAGGTAGAAGGTTTAGACAGTACCTAGAAAGATGCCCGGCTCCAGAGTTACCCACACCAGCCAAACAAGTGGCTTTGTTCTTAGATGGCTTACTAAGTACAAAGTTAAGATCATATGTGTATTTGAAAGAGCCTAGAAGCATAGAAGAGTGTGTTCGGACCTGCATTGACATAGAAGACAACTTGGGTGAGGAGTTAGGACTATCCAAACTCTATAAGAATTCTGATAGTTCTACTAGTCATACTTCGAAAATCTCCACGGAAATAGATGAGATAGCTCAGCAAGTTGCCAAGAAGCTAGGAGTCCAAAATAGACAAACACCAAGAGTCACCCCATTGAATCGGTGTTATACTTGCAGAGGGAACCACATGGCTAACGTATGCCCAATGCAAAAACAAAACATTAGAGAACGGCTCCATATTGTACTATTGAGAGAAAATACACAAACCACACGGCTCAAGATTGTCCCTACAATAGGCAGGCTGTTAGACAGAATTATCAGCAACCTTACCCACAAGGTAGGTATCAAAACCAATACCAACAGCCATATTATAGACCACAACAACAATATCAGGCACCATATAGGCCACAACCAGTCTTAGGAAACCAACCACCAACTCCTGCCAATGTAATTCCAGTTAAGTATGCAGTGGCAAAAGAAAACCTTAATAGAGCATTGGTGCCAATGACCCCACTGATCTCAGAGAATGACTCTCATCCTCATAGTTCAGACTACTCCCATGAAGATAGTCCACATGCTTATTACACAGAGTCACCTGAACATAGTGAGATTTATCCGTATCAACATGAGGCACCACCTATGGAACAAAATTGGGAGCCTGAATACTCCAATGTCATGTACACAAATGCTAACCCTAGGCCCCAATTGAGACAAGTAAGACCACAAGCCCCTAGAGGACCATGTTTCAGATGTCAGGGTGACCATTTCCTTCGTGATTGTCCCCATCCACCATCTCCAAGTCAAGGACAGGCTATCACAATACAGGCTTTTTGTCCTAATTGTGGCAAAGAACATCTCCCCAGAGATTGTCCAAGAAACCCCTCTAGTGCGCCCAAGATAACACCCATTAATGTGGTAGGCTTAGTGGCGGACTCAAGTTCAAGTAGCAGTAATGTGGCTCCTATACAAGCTGTCACTAGAGCACAAACCTTAAAACAAGATAAACCAGCAGAACAATCGGAGTCAAGTGAATCGGGAGAACCTAGTAGGAGGAAAACAAGAACATGGAAGGATACCAGAGAGAAAGCTAATCGCAAGTGGAATAAAAAGTTATCGGAACTAGAAGAAAGCTTGAAAGATGCAAAAACAAAAATAGAAGACATTGCATCTCAAAACCCCTCGCATGCCGAAACTCCATCCATTCCATCTCATCCCACCCCACCACCCATTGTAAATAGGCCACAACCAGGGTCTGTTCTTGTAGATCCAACCCCAGAAGGCTTGGACATGATGTTCAAGGCCTACCAGGCTCGACTTCAAGAAGGGCTAACAGCTGCAAACCTAGACAGGAGTTACCCTAGAGCGGATTTAGAGATTGAACGAATGAAAATGTGCATGAAAATGGTAGAACAAGCTCAAGCTATACTTGAGACTAGTCAAAAGTTCAATCAGACAAACTCTGTCAAGCCAGGTTTGCACTTCCAGGGCTTACTAGAAAGAGTAGAGCAATTGGTAAACAAACCACAAGTTTCTTTACCCCAACAGGCTCAACCAGTTATTGAGAGAAGAAGCTCACCACATTTGGGAGCGTATGTTCCTAATTCCATGGATGCTGGAATACCTCCTTCCATTCAGGCTCACTCTCAAGAGTTCTTGCGGGAAATACAAGAGGAGAAATGGGCCAAGGAGAAGGGTAACTCCCCTCCTATTCCTGAGATTGATGATCTTCATGATCAATTTCCCCAAGACATTCCATCTATTTACGGAGATGAAGGATAACAACAAGAAAACGAAAGGATAGATTTTGAATCTAATACCTTAGAAGAACTGCCTCAATTTCCAGGTCCATGGGAATCTGAATCTCTTCAAATCAGAGCTCCCACAATACTCGTCAGACATGAAGACTCAGTGGTCCCAAGGAACACTGATGTCGCGAAGAACACTAAGGTTCAATGTCATCTCACTATAGAAGAATTTCTCAAAGCAAAACTTGAGCAATGGAATCATGTGAAGGAACAGGTCCCAGAACTTGAGTCCAATATGCCAAAAACAGGCTGTAAGCAAAAAGTACCAGAGATACCTCTAGACAAAATAGGGGACGTGTGTGAGGGTGAAGAAGGTAATACTTATCTTCCTATCACCTACCAAGGTTACACAACCAAAGCAATCATAGACTCAAGTGCTGGTGTTGCTATTGCCACCACCTCCTTGTGGAAGCAATGGGGCAAACCCACATTAAGACCAACTAGAATGAAGCTTCAAATGGCCGATGGTCCTTTTGAAAGACCTCTAGGATTGCTAGAAGGGATAACTCTAACTACTTGTGGTGTAGAGTTTGAGCATACCTTTGCTATATGTGACTTTGAGAAAAATAATGTTTATGAGATGATCCTAGGAAGACCCTTCCTACAACAATTGCAAATAGTACAGGATTGGGGAACCAACTCCTTGTACTTACAACACTTAGGGGTCACCACTAAGGTCAATTTGAAGGATTACTCCTTTAGAGATGTACCACCCCTACAGTGGAATCCTATCCACAAAGCGAAAGAAGATTCCATCTCTGTGCATTCTGAAAGTTCACCTGATCCATCATGGCTGCATGAAGATACTCATTTGTGGATGTGCAAGGTCGCAAGAGAAGAGGAAAAACGTTTAAAGGCAAGAGAAGAAAAAACTTCACCAAGAGATAGACCAATTAGAGACCCAACCTATACATCGATGATCTTTCTTGATGAGGAATTTGAGCCTCATGGCTGGCCAGAAATCTTAGCCACTATGGACATTGTTGTTAATGAAGAACAATGGACACCTCATTGTGACGAGGAGGGTTATGATATCTCAGTGTTCATGTGTCAGCCCTTACTAGAAGAATGTGACCCTAGTGATGTCATGGAAGAAGAAGAGAATGACGATGATCTAGAGTCCATTGTGATGGATAGTTGCTTTAACTCTGAAAAGCACTATTTAGAAGATGTACGAGTGTTTAACCAAAAAGAAGAAGAACCTCTCACAAGTATTAAAACGGTAAATTCAAAGGAGGGAAGCGAGAGCAGTCAAAAGAAAAAGAAAAGAAAAGCTGTGAAACAAGAAGAGAAGGAATCATTGTTTGAAGTACCAGAAAACTTCAAGAAATATGAAGTTGACGACCGCAAAATTTTGGTACGAATGCCTAAGAGAGAGGCCATCATAGGGGAATCATATGATAATAAAGAAAAGACCAAGAAAATTGTAGTGACCATTGAAGAGAACGAAGAGAGATGCACATATATAGGAGATGACCTAAGTGCAAGAGAAGAGGTGGAGCTCGTAGCTCTATTAAGGGAATATAGGGATGTGTTTGCGTGGCACTATAGAGACTTGAAAGGGGTAGATCCAAGAATTCGCTCTCATACTATCCCCATGACTACCGATGCCAAGCCTACCAAACAGAAGCCCTACACATATAATGATACTTATGCAGCCAAAATAAAAGAAGAAATTGAGAGGCTGATTGAAGCTGGATTCATCTATGAGATTGAGCGTACTGAATGGGTGTCCCCCATTGTAGTGGTGCCCAAGAAGAATGGAAAGTTGTGATTGTGCATTAACCTTAAAAAAGTTAATGCCGCTACAATCAGAGATAGCTATCCGCTTCCAATCACCGAACATTTATTGGAGCGTGTTGCAGGCAAGGAAGTTTATAGCTTTCTTGATGGATTTTCAGGTTACAATCAGGTAGCCATTGCCCTAGAAGACCAACACAAAACAGCTTTTGCCATAGAATGGGGAATCTTTGCATTTTGTGTGATGCCATTTGGGCTCACCAATGCACCTGCAACATTCCAGAGGCTCATGTGTCATGTCTTCAAAGAATTCTTGCGAAAGAGCTTAGAAGTGTATGTGGATGATTTATGTGCTCATTCCCAAGAAAGAAGATTTCACATCCCTGAGCTCAGACAAATCTTCAACAAGTGTAGAGAATATCGAGTGTGTCTGAACCCAGAAAAGTGTGTGTTCATGGTGCGTCAAGGTAAAATCTTAGGTCATATTGTTTCTAAGAATGGAATCTCAACAGATGAAGATAAAGTACGAGCCATAGCAGAGCTACCAAGACCAAGGAATGTTAAAGAGGTACAAGCCTTTATGGGCCATTGTGGATATTACCGTAGGTTTATCCATATGTACGCGATCATAGCTAGACCCCTTTATGCCTTGTTCTCTAATTTTGAGTGGAACGATGAATGCGAGAATTCTTTCAAATTACTGAAGAAACGTTTGTGCACAGCACCGATATTGACCACTCCTGATTGGAATAAGCCATTCCATGTCCATGTGGATGCATCCAATCATGCCATAGGATGTGTGCTAGCACAACCCATAGGTGAAGGGAATTTAGATTTGCCCATAGCATATGCTAGTAGACAACTCAACCTAGCTGAAAGAAATTATACCACAACCGAGCGAGAAGGGTTAGGCATGGTATATGCTGTGAAGAAGTTTAGGCACTATTTATTGGCCAACAAGTTCAACTTTTTCACTGATCATCAAGCTTTGTTATATCTGGTCAATAAACCTTGTAATACAGGACGGTTAGTAAGATGGTTTCTCTTACTAATGGAATATGGCTTTGAAGTTGTTGTCGGGAAAGGTAAAACCCACCTTCGGGCAGATCACCTTTCTCGCATCACTTCAGGAGAGTCACCTCAAGGAGTGTCTGACGACCTACCGGATGCTTATCTGTTCAATTTAGAAGTTGTTCCTGAATGGGCAAATAAGTTGGTACCAGTCCTAACCTTCGGCCCTGCAAAATAAGAATGTGAAAACATCACAAGAAGAAATTGTAAAATCACAAAAATATCACATATTGGCAGGAAGCATGTACAAACAAGATACAGAGGGTCTATTAGCTTGTTGTGTTGAGGATGACGAACATAGTAGTTGGCTGCAACAAGCCCATTAAGGATTGCTAGGAAATCACTACTCTAAACAACGAACATTGCAAAATTTAAAACGTTTAGGAGTGTACTGGCCTAGCATGGACAAAGAAATACATGAATGGATTAAGAATTGTCCAATGTGTAGAGAGAGACCCCCACTGGAGCATGCAACTCTTTATCACATGTCATTAATTCCAGATTGGAGCACTCCATTGGTAGAATTTATGAGATCGGGAAGGTTACCCAAAGAGACTAGCCTAGCAAGAAGACGAAGCATGGAGCAAGAGGCTCAAGGCTATGCCTTAATAGGAGACAACCTACACCGAAGATGCAAAGATGGTTACTTAAGACTGTGCGTTCATGAATCAGACTATTTAAAGGTCTTCGAGACTACACACAGTGGTATTGCAGGTGGACATTTTGGTCCTGACCGAGTGATCAAGACCATTCTATTCTCAGGACTTTGGTGGCCCACTCTTCATATGGCTGCTCATACCTATGTGAAGAAATGTGACACATGCCAACGGGCACAATATCCAGTTAGAAGAGACGAGATGCCTTTGAGGCCAATGATGGGAGGGCGTGCATTTTCGAAGTGGGGCATAGACCTCATAGGTCCTATTAACCCCCCAGCTAGAAACTCCCATGCAAAATACATTATTGTAGCCACAGACTACCTTACCAAGTGGGTAGAAGTCAAAGCCACAACAAAGAATGATGCTCAGACAATGGCCAAGTTCTTATTTATGAACGTGTTCACGAGATATGGGCTACCAATAGAGTTAGTGAGCGATAGAGGCACACACTTCTTGAATGAGGTAATTGAAAATCTTCTCCAAGAATTCTTAGTGATACATAAGAAGTCTGCTCCCTATCATCCACAAGCTAACGGACAAGCTGAGAGCACCAATAAGATCCTCTGCAATGTATTGACAAAACTGGTAAATAATAAATGCTCTGATTGGGACAAACAACTTCATCATGTTGTTTGGGCTTATCGAGTTGCTTACAAGACGGTACTCAATGCCACCCCATTTCAGATGGTCTTCGGACAAAATGCTATGCTACCATTGGACTTCCTCATCCCAGCATTAAAAGTAGCACAAGAGCATGAGTGGAATGGACATGAGCTGTCCTCTAGTATCTTTGATCTAGAACGCTTAGGTGAGACAAGGCTATGAGCAGCTGCATGCATCTACGCTGCAAAGAAAAGACAAAAGGCATACTTTGATGCACACATCAAGGACAAGGGATTAAAAGAGGGAGACTTAGTGTTGGTTTACACACTAAAGCAACATGCCCGTAAATTGGGAAAAAGAGGATACAGACCCATGATCATTAATAGAATTTCCACTAGCGGTTCAGTTCAATTGGCCACTTTGGAAGGTGACATCTTGCCAAGTTATATTAGTGGATGTCGAGTCAAGCTATATCAAGAACCTCTTACAGAGGATATGCTAATGAGACTCAACACTGCTAAGAAGCGAAAAGAAGAAGAGTTAAGGGTGAGAGAAGAAGCACAGGCAGAGGCAAGAGAGCGCATTAGGCGAAATAAGTTAAGGTGACTAGGCCTAGATGTCAATTCAAAAGCCCCAAAATATCACATGGATATGTACCAAAAATCAGGCATAACTACTTCTCAAGTCATTGACCAACGTCCCTTTGTGACCATAGAGATAGGACAAGGAAAGGGTGCCAGGACTGTCAAAGCATTGATTGACTCAGGTGCAGCAAGCAGTGCAGTTAGATTGTCCTACTGCCAGGACTTGCAATTGAACATCAATCCCATAGAAGATTATCTCATAGGATTGGGAGGTGTGGAGACCCCTTGTTTGGGTGAGGTGGAACTTCCCATCTACCTTCAAGATGTTCCAATGAAAGTCAAAGTGCTCGTGTGTCAAGATGAGAACCTTACAGAACCACTTGTTTTGGGCCAAGATTGGATCTATGACCACGCAGTTAACTTAAACCTAAGAAGTCAATTTCTTCAAGTTTGGGCACAGGAACAATGCATTAGATTAGAATTAGAGAACTACATGCTCATAGATCAGGGCACCACACACTCTTTTAGTTCCTCTGAGACTAAGCTTCACGAGCAAGATGTTGTAGGTGTCAAAAGCTCTATGATCGAGAAGGACTCAATCATGGAAAGACACTCGCAAAGGCAAGCAAACCCTCCTTCCGTTTCGAAGAGAAAAGCATCCATAGTAGTTCAACCTAAGAAGCACGCACAACAATTCAAGACAACTGCTATAGCAAATAGAAAGACACCCTCCAACAAGAAAGCAGTTCCAAGAATGAAGCAGGTTTGGGTACGCAAAGGAGAGCAACCAACATCCTTAACCCCACAAGCCCCATCCAGGCAAGCCAACCAGGCCAGAAGACGAAGGAAGAAGCTCGAACAAGCTCAACCACAAGGTATCCGACAAGTTTGGGTGCCTAAGAAATTAGCTGCAGCTCAACAAGGACGATTGCAGATGTGGGTATCTAAGAAGCTCTTACATCCACAGCAACCTATGTTCTCCCACATGCAAAAGGTCTCAACACAGAAGCCAAAAAGAGAAAAGGGTAAGAACCGCGTACAGAGGCCGAAAGAAGATCAAATCACCTCTTCAATAATAGTAGGAAGACGTGCAAAAAGGGTATGGGTTTGGAAGCCAAAAGCATCAGCCACCCCTGCAAACCCAAAGAGAAAACCACAAGGGACACAACATTCAAGAAACCACCCAAACATGAACTGGCCAGAGGAGATCACTTTGCAGTCACACACCCTTCTCAAATGGACCCCAATAAGGAGGATTACATCATTTCGAGATCCAATGGATACCTCCACCAAAGCCGGCATCAACAACTACAAGTAACATCAAAAGCCTCGACGAGCGACAACCATGTGCTTCTTGCACAACCCTGTCTTTTGCACCATTCAGGTCATGCACTTCCAAAGTATGCATTGATATAGGGCCCTATTACATGGCCGTGCATAGACACATTTGAGAATCCCAGGCACAAGAGCACATTGACACATGTCAACTAGTTTTACTGATACTAACGTCTATCTTCTTGTTTTGTGACATTGCTCCACAAAAAAAAAAAGCGAGAGAGAGCTTGTTCCCAGGTTGGGCTTATGAAACATGAATGAGTCATGCTTAGTTGAAGGTGGAACTGTTGATTACTAGGCATTTATCAATTTGGATAGAAGTGTGTCTCGGCTAGCAGATGATATTATTGCTGCCTTATCTGGGAGATGGCAAGCACTTGGCATGAACATGGCATCTACAACTATGATTTTCTCTTACCATGGTAGGAATGAAGAGCTTGAAGGTCCGCAACTTGAGTGATGCTTAACTACTTCATGTACAACAGCATCCAAGGAGATATCTGCAAAGGGTAGTTATGGAGGAGAAGACTCCTGCGTATGGTGAGCTAAAGAGAATATGTGAAACTAAGCTTGGTGTAGTTACCCAATGTTGTTTTCCAAGAAATATAAAGAAATTCAATTCTCAATATTTGGCAAATGCTGCTTTGAAAAGAGGAGATAGGACCAAGCATTCAAGAAAATTCATCCGTGGACCATCAACACGGACATTCATCGACAATGTTCCATCACAAATGCCGGGTGTACAACACGAAGAGATGAACATCAGTCGAACCTTCACAATGGTAAGTATCTTTACTTCCGCAACACCATCACCATGATAGATTAGGAAACCTCTTCATCGGCATACCCTTGAGCACTTAGCTCAAGACCCCCAATTTTTTGCACCATAATTCTTCCAATGCATTTTCCAAGTAAGCATGCATAGGGCTACATTACAAGGCCGTGCACAAGGCACATATTTTCCTCAACCCATGCACAAACACACTACCATCATTCATTATGGGTTATGCATACTTGGCATGACTACTATGAACATCATCTCGGGAAGATCTAGAGGTCATCAATGGAGAATCACGACACCATCATGCTGGAATCCAAGGAAGAATCACATACCAAGGGACTACAACTTGCAAAGGCTCATACTGAAAAATGAAGAACCGGACAACCCACCTTGCCACAATGGGACGATAGACGGCTCACGTTCTTACTGAACGGACACTACCTCTCAAACACTACCTAGAACAACCATTACAACAAGGGTCTGTCAGGGATGACAGACTCGAGAGGGGGGGGAGTGTTGAAGCTGAAGGTCAAGGACAAAGCACAGGAGCACATCAAAGAGGTGGACACACAAGAAGAAGGAGCAAGTAGGGAGCTCCAAGAAGTGTATGTCAAATTTTCACAAGAATTCCCTACAAAAATAGTGATTTTCATCACTAAAAACCATTGTAAATACCATTTTCTATTTTTGTAACTCCATTTTGTTCACACCAAGGCATCCTTGAGCTTGAGGAGTATTAGAACTATCATCCTACCAATTTTCATAATTTTTAGACTCTGTTTGAGCCCTCAAATAAGCCCTGGAACCTAATTTTTAACTAGGCTGGACACTAGGTCTCGACAGGGCCAAAACTAGTCAAAAAACTATAAAAAGAGCTAGAGAGCTCATTTTTGAGGTTAGATTGTTTAGAGAATTGAGCTTTGTAAGAGAACTCTTTTGCAATCGAAGCTTTCCATTGTTCCTCTCCTTGATCTTACCTTGTGCGCGTGTGTGTGTGTATGTGTGTGCATGCTTGCATGTGCTTTCTCTCACACACTTGTGCCTTCACTTGCTCGTGGTCTTCATACCGGTCCTCACGTCTCCGCGGATTGACAAGTAAAGGAGGTGGTGCTTACGCTTGAGCTATAGTTGTCCTTTGCTTCTAAGGATTGGCATCGTCTCATTTCCAAAAATGTAACCATAGAGGTTTCTCCCTTGAAAATAAGCTTCCATTCTAAGTGAAGAAGCTGAGTAGTTACCTGGATCAAATTTGTCTATTAATGAAGGAAATCCATCTCCCATGTTGATTTCTTATTGCTCTAATACCAATGTAAGGAGATGGTTCGATATGCTCCAAGGATGAGCTAGTGTTGCACAAAACCTGCTCTACACCTGCCAAGTTCACTCTAGGTATGCTTAGTAGACTCCCTTTGTTTTACAATAATGTATTTACAACCATTAGATACTTTGGAACATCATCCCCAAAAGTGTGCACCAAAACAAATAACTTGCACATGTCACGAATGAGAGAAAACTTTCTATTTTGGGGATGCAAGTGCTCAATATTTTGCCCACAGCTCACAACCTAGTACAATTTGACCAAAGAGATTTTGTACACATCTAGTTCAAGTGTATAGCTAACTAAAGCAAGTTACTTCATGAATTTGAAGGAACTATACATTGAGAAATGAGCTCAGCAACTCAAGGGTGTCATCCCCACATTTCAAGAGCAAGATGTGCAAACATAGTTGACTTCATCAGCTCATATCTCAAGATTGGCTAAATAAAAAATAATGAAACATGATATGTAAATCAAATATTAAAAACTTCATTCTAACTATACCAAGTTCGATTGCATCAAATGCTTGAGTAAACATAGAGAAATCATTTTTGCATAATCACTAAAATGATGAAGATGCAACAAAGAGAAGTAGACAGAAATGAGCTTGAAGAAATGTATCAAATTATGTATGTTGATGAGCATATGATACAAGGGAAGTGTAGTGGACTACACATAAATATGTTGAGGTCATGGTATGCTCAATGGTGTAGCTCAATAGCTCTCAGAATGACTCACACTAACCCACGGCTAAAAGCTTCTCTTTTTTATACTCAACTAGAGAGTTTGAATTTTGAATTTCCCTCACCTAAAAGTGTTCCTACACTCTAGGAGTGATTTAAATTGATTTCTTCTACCACATGAGTCATGGGTTCAGTTCCCTAACTTCATGAGATTTCATATTCTCTAGCTTTTACATTTATCCAATAGTAAATACACCTATATTAACAATAAGGTGTTCATATGTGGTCCTCAATGTGAGGTACATAAATTGATATGTAACCCTCAATATTTAGCCAAGAATTTAGGCTTGCTAAATTTACCAACACTGACTACTTGGATTGTTTTATCCTAAGGGTGGATCACTACCACCATATTTACATGCTTTTTTAGACTCTAAATGGGTTGGTTGCTATGACACGTATGTGTCCACGAGTGGTTTTCGCTTCATGCTTGGTAGCTCATGCATATCTTGGTTGAGCTAGAAGTAGCCTACCATGGCCACTTCTAGTTGTGAGGTTGAGTATAGAGTAGCTTTCACAATGACTATTGAGTGTGTGTGGCTCAGACACCTTATGGATGATTTGGGTGTTCGTTAGTCTTCTGCCACCACCATCTTCATTAGGAGTGAGAGCACATTGGCAATTGTGAGGAACCTTGTGTTCCATGCTCACAATAAGAACATTGAGGTGCACTATCATTATGTTAAGGAGAGGTTCTCTATTGGAGAGATCACTTTGGCATATGTGCCCACACAAGAGAACATTGTAGACCATTTCACAAAGGCTCTACCTAGGGAGAAGTTTGATGATTTTTGCAAAGCTTTGGACATATTTCCTTTTGTGGATTGATTCCACATAGCTTGGCACTTCCTTATACATGAGTGCTAGGTCCTTGTTCACTACATCACTCCTAGGGGCAATTTGTTGATATATTTTGGTAGTGATGTGTGTGAACACACTAGGACCACTGGGGCACTTTTTTCCCTTTTTAGGATGTTTTTTCCCCAACTTTTATTTATGCCTATTGCTGCAGAGAAAGGAAGCATAAAAGAGGAGCCCCCAAATTTTCCAAAATTGAGCATAAATTATCTTCTTCAAAATCCTATGAAACTCTCTTGAAGCAATGTAAATGCACTAGAGGAGTCCTCTAGATGCACAAGCCCCAAATCCTTGTAACACAACTCTTGTAAAATAGTAGGAAATTAGAGATTAATCAATAAAATTCCGGTCTCTTTTGTGAAAGGACCATTTTTAGGGCACATGTATATAAGTCACTTTATGACTCTTGTAACAGACTTTTTTCAATTTTGAAGAAGTGAAGAAGAATTTCGAATTTGCTTCTTTCATGCTGATTTCCTACTTTAGTGTGTGTGAGCCATTATGATTTGTGGAGCGAGTGTTGTTGCTTCCCACCATTCACTATTTTGCTCATAACTTGAAGTGTATTTGTCAATTTCGAGTGAAATTACAACCAATAGATGCATATCGTTGAGAGCTTCAAAATGAATCTTGTATTGGCCATATTAGGAGTTTGGAGCTAGGAGAAAAGTTTGAATTTGTGCTTACTGTTGTAAATGGTATCGTGGCATGCATTTTCAGAGGGTTAGTGAGTTAGAGAGGTAGCTAAGTCTTTTCACATGCATTGTAGATTAGCCACTTCACTTGACATCATGTGTGCACACGTCTTCATACACTTGGTTCTTATGGTTCCACGGATTGATAATTAAATGTGTATCGATCCACCACTATATGCACTTGAGATTTAGTCTCATCAACACAAGTCCCTAAGGCTTCATGACTTAGGTACACATGTTTTTGGCACCGTTGCTGGGGATGAAACTTAACCAAGGTGCCCTCGTGATGGTTATAGCTCTGGAGTGAAGGAATCATACTTGTAGAGGTGAACTCGTTTAGTGGCAAGTAGTCAAGCACTTCAGCACTTGTTACTTCACACTCTTGAGGTGTGTAATGAGTTTTTAGTTTTAGGGATAGGAGTGAGGAAGAAAGGGAAGAGTTAGGGTTAGGCAAGAGAAGAGTAGAGTAGGAAGAAGTAGATTACTGTAATAAAGTAAGTCTATGATCCAAGGATCTGGTCGGTTCAGGCAGATCTGAAATCGGACACTGTTTGGTCATCCGTGTGTATGACCAAAGATCTCGAGTTTAGACTTACTAGGAGGTCTTGTGCTCTTGTGAACAAGTGATCCACTTAGCTTAGTGGTTAAGTCTCAAGGATGTGAAGGAGGAGGTCTTGGGTTCAACCCCCATGGGGTACATGGGGAGAGTGTTTTGCCCAAAGAGCTCTAGAGCCTTCTAGAAGCATCCACTTGAGTTAACTCGAGTTAACTGGGACACTTGGCGCACATGTAGTTACATGGCTGACACTTGGATGGTTAGTATCCACCTGCCCAAGAAGGCAGTCCCCTGGAGAGAGCTATATATAGAGGCATTTGGTTGGGAGGAGAGTCATCTCTCAAGCATGTGGTGGTCGTAATCCTTGTTCTCTTGCATTGGTATCAGAGCTTCATTCTCCATAGCTCTCTTTCATCATCTTGCTCGTGAATCCTTGGCGTGCATAATCTCTTTTTCGAATTCTGCTCCCGCCTGTCTAGAGATGCATGTCGTAATCATCTTCATGGTTTAGCTTAGAGCAAAGAGTACCAAAAGAAGGTCATCTCTGCTGTGTTTGGCGAGGGATTCGAACCCCCGTCCCCCCGATTGGAGCGCGCTGGTCTATCCAAGGAGCCCACGGACGTTGACGATCTACATTCGCAGACGCCATATATTGTCGTGGCTCAGCGCTGAAGAAGGCTGGAGAAAAAAGAAAACGAATCGTTTCTGGTGTGTGCCCCGCGGGTAATCGAACTCAGAACTTCTGATTTGTAGCGCACTCGCCTATCCAGAAAGCCACAAAGTTCGCGAGAGTATTCAGAGAACCATATTATTATGGTGCATTCGTGCTGAAGCAGACATGGTCCAAAAGCTCAAGTTCCATCGGGAGGGCCTCGGGAATCGATCCCTCATCCTTACGAATTGGAGTGAAGTCACGTAACCACAGGGCGAAATAGCCATCCGCGTGACTTATTTGCGGGCAGCTCCCTGTTATCTTATCTTGCCGTAGAAGAAGTTTTCAAGGGAGACAAAAAGGAGCTTGCGCCAGGAATTGACCCCGCGACCTTGCAAAGAGACTACAAAGCCTTATCCACTGAAGTAGAGGTTTTTTGTGAAAACATTTTCTGCATATTTTATTCAGTACAAATCATATCTCTGCTCTGCTAATCTCGAGCCGAGATCTTCTCATTCTGATTAATCTTTGGAGTTTGGTTATTACCCCAACCAAACCCAAGTGCATATCTGTACTGATTAAAGCTGTAGAAAGCTAAAAGTTAGAATAAAGTTTAAGAGAAGTGGAGCTGTGGAGTGAAGATCCGGAGGCCTAACTTCGTCGACCTTGATGGACCAAATCATTTGAGACTATTTCTTGACGAGGAAGCTTCAAGAATGGTGAATAGCTCCTGGCAAGGATCAAGGGATGGACGAAGCAATGATCAAAGCTAAGTATTTTCCAGTTTTTTCTTGGCCTTAATGCTTGAATATCTTGTTTTCATTATTCTACACTTAATCCTAGATGCACATTGAAATAGCCAAGATTTCAATTGATTAAGTCTAGATTAGAATAATGAATTAATCCATTTCTCATTCCAAGCATTAGTTTGCATTAAGGAAAGACTTGATTTCAAAAAGATCCTTGTGCATCAAAGAATGTATTTTGGTAGTTTAAATACATATTTCCTTTCCATTGAGTAAGTTTTCTATTGCACCAAGGGTATGTTTTTATATCATAGTGCATTAGGACAAAGGAAAGGATATACATGCATCAGGATTGCATGATATACATTTTTAGTACAAGAAAAAAATCGTGCATCAAGGTCATGCATGATTGTTGTATTGGGCATGCAAAGAACATGCATCCATACGCATATGAGCATATGCTTTTGCATGAAGATACATGCATTTGCATGATAGAATGGAATGTTGTTTGCAAGTAGATATGAGAATGTACTCTCTTAGTATTTAGCTTACTTTATAAAGCTCACAGTTTGACATTAGGGAAGACCAAGGACTAGTTAGTTGCAAAGACATACTAGTTCTAGTTTGCAACTCAAGTAATTAGTCGATTTCTTCCCAAGTCGATACTCCGCTATCAAAGACAAATACTTAATGATAATTAAGTATGATAGATGTCTTGCTAAGTATAAGTAAGCACTAGGAGAAAGTTAAGTAATAAATTTTCTTGATAACCAAGAAAATTTAATTACTTGCAAACTCTTTTGTGATGTATGATGACTCTAAGTCCCAGATGTACTTAGAAAGTCATGTGGCTAAGCTTTACTTGATTAGTTATACTTTATGTAACTTCTGAAGCATCCCAAGGTTGGATGAGAACATCAACTATATTTCCAAGTTCCTTGAGTACTCTTCTATTTAGAAGATTTCGAAAGTTTAAAGAAGTTTCTTTGTGGTTTCAAGATTTGTATCTCATGATGAAACCTCGGTAAGTAACTTTTTGGAATTGCGATATGAAATAGTCAAGCCTTCTATTTCATGTGAGATCATTCTTCTACCATGTTTAAGATGAATTTATTTTTGGGAAGGTAGATGTTCCAAGTAGAGGATCTTAATTGATTCATGAACTCTTCCCAAAATACACATAAATTCATAGTATATGATAGGTCCAAGGAATGATGAAGGCAAAACCTCTCTAGGATATAAATGTTTTGCCAAGATCTAAAGGTACCAAGCTTTTATAAATTTTCATTTGATTTCATCCCAAGGGGTGATGGAAATCAAAGGTTAAACCTGAACATCAATTGATCCTTGACGTCAATAAAAGGATGTTAGGTTCTATAGTTGCATCTATGGTAAATGATACAACTACCTAAGAAATCTTTAGGAAACTAATATAAGTCCCTAAGGACTTGAAGCAAGTGTGAACTTTTCATTTAGGAATAGAAAGTTCCAAGAAATGGACCTTAAATCCATGAACTTCTCCTAAACAAGTTATAAAGTTCAAAGTTGTGTTCACAGTAACATTACTATTGGATCAATCATCAATCGATGCTTGGACTTTAAACATAATTTTGATTGGTAAAATATGTTTAAAGGACTCTAGTAACATCTGAAGATTGACCAATAATAATGAGTTTTGTATCAACTCAAGAATAGAAGTCGATATCACATAAATGAAAGTTCAACTCAAACTTTCATAGTGGCATAAGAAACCATATCCAAAATGTGATATTTTGTCTCTAGTTTGATACTCAGGAAATGAATACAATTGAATCAGTAAATTTTTTGGTCAGTAAATTTTTTGGATATTATTTGAAAGAATTTCTTTCAAATGTTCTTTTAACATTGCAAAAGATTCCAAGATGAATCATTTGTTCAAGTTCATTTGATTCCTTAGAAGGAATCTCAAGTCTTTGAAGAATGGCATTCTTTCAAGTATTGAGAATGAAATTCTTCATACTCTTTAGTCTATAAGTAGTTCCTTAGCAATTCCCAAACCATCAGTATTGGTTAATTAAGTCCAAATAGTGATATAACCCAAAGGTATATCAAAGAATCTTAGCTTTGGAATCTGAGAGGCATAAGTGTATGCTTGGACTTGAGAAAGATCTCTAAAAAAATCCTGCAGGTAAGCAAAGAAGCTTAAAGATAGTTTAAGAGATCTTAAAAATAAAGACTATAAGTCTTTATTTTTATCGCCAGATCAACCAGACTTGATCAATCTTGGCCATGATTGTCCAAGTAATGTGCGATTCGAACTACTTTATAGATTGCCCAAGTATTGGCAATAAAATTCCTTTTGGGAATTATTCACTCAGGTTCCATTTATTCGAATGGAAAACTGTGAAAAAGAGTAAGTTGTTCCAAGTCTGAACAGAGTAAAGAAATTCCACGAATGTAGTCTGCAACAGTGAAAATGGTAATTAAGTCTGTGGAAGGTAAAACATAAGTGTTTACCTATCCTTAAAGGGATTTTGGTACAAATCCAGAAAGCATGAGCGGATGCTTAAGACTTAGGCAGTAGAGAGATTCCTTTATAAAGTCCCCGGGGTAGGTACCGAAATCATTAGTAGAAAGGAATCTAAAGACAAGAAGTCAAAAGCTCTTGTCACTACAAAATTGGTCAAGGGAAAACCAATTGAACTTGAATTCAAGAAAATTCAAGTACTTGGAATTCTGATCGGTTTTCATTTGAAAACCCTAGCAAAGAAGAATTGATATTCTGTTAAGAGGTTTTCAAGTTCCCAAGTTAAAGCACATGATTGTGAGACGATCATGTGAAGGAATCAAAACCTAGAAAATCTAGTTAGAGGTAATACCTGGAATTTCTAAATTCTCGTAAAAGAATTAAAGAGATAAGGTACTCTATCAAGAGATGTTTAGACTTTAGGATAAGAATCACCCACACATTAATGTGAATATAAAATAGGGTGGTATGGGACACCAGACTTTATACTCAGATTGATGTAGGAAAGATGGTATGGGACATCGGACCGTGGGATGATAATTATCTTTTAGTCCTAGTTTGGATTTTGAAGTTAGGTTTCATCCTCAAGGGACTTAAGACTTCAAGAAAAGTTTAATTCGTAAAGGATGAAAGTAGTATCTTACGATACTTCAAGATAACTTCAAGATCAAGGAAATTGAAGATATGAAGTAAGTAACTTCTAAGATCTTCTACGAACACTTCAAGCTTAAGTGTTGTCAATCATAAATATTTGATAAATTTCTGAAAGAAGTTGAACTTTGACTTTGAGTTGATCTTTTCAACCAAGGATTTGATTGACTAAGTCAAGCACCAAGTTTCTAGTATAACTTGGTAAATTCACTCTTTTGACTCAAAGAGATGCACAAGAATTGCATTCTCAGTAAGGAGTCAAAAGATTGAATGTGACCTGAACTTAGTCTCAAGTGAAGCATTATTTGAATACTAAACTCATCGACAGAACCTCAGTGGGTCGACACACTGATGTTGGTTACCACACTAGTATTTTGTGCTTGGATGATGTTTTCGAGTTGCTTTGAATCTTTTTGAGAATCCAGTTTATTTCTCTTAAAGATAAAGAAAATGCTTCAAATCCCTGTTGAAATAGATCTTTGAAAAGTTGAAGTACTGAGTCATCTAGTCTTTGACTCATAACAAATTTATGTATATTCGAAGTTTGAATTGGTTGTACAGAATCTTAGTTATTTCTTTCCGCTTTCCAAATCTTTTGAAATTGACTCAGATATAGTATCTGATTCCTTTTGCAAAAGACCAGGGTTAGTCGGTTAGAATAAAATAACTAACTTGAACATCCTAGATAGATGTTATGTACAAGAACCTTTTCAATCTTCCAAAGATGATAAGTCTAAGTGGACTTATTCATTTGAGTTTGCTTCAAGTTATAGCATAAATGATTTCTTGGAGTCCAGTATACTCTAGAATAGGGAAGTTAGGAATTACTCCTCAGATTGACAATTCCCAAGAACTTTCAGTTAAAAGTCTTTGCGAAAAGTGTCCTAAGTTGGACAATTTTCATTTTGAATTTGAATTGGTGAAGTTAGTATGGTTGACTCAAAGAAAATGGTAACTTTCTCTTACAATTTACATAGGATTTTTTCAAACTCATTGGGACAAAGTAGTCCTCTAGTCGGGTGAAAAAATCACGTAATTGTTGGATCAAAGTAAACCATTGTACAAACATCCAAGTTAGATGTTTGAGACAACCAAACTCCAAGTTCTTCAAATCAAATTCAAGTGAATCAAGAGTTCTCAAAGTCTTTCAAGGGATAAGACTCCCACTATCATTACTAAGTCCATGTACCAGTCATGCCCAGAAATGGACTAGTAATTTAAAAAAAAAAAAAACCTAGTTCACATGTTTGTGCCTAGATCGCACATCGAGAAACTATGAATTGGTCAGGGATGTTTTTAAATCCACCCTTATTATTCATTCACAATTTTGTACTTT
This sequence comes from Ceratopteris richardii, assembly GCA_020310875.1. Taxonomy (NCBI): domain Eukaryota; kingdom Viridiplantae; phylum Streptophyta; class Polypodiopsida; order Polypodiales; family Pteridaceae; genus Ceratopteris; species Ceratopteris richardii. The sequence goes on from CM035442.1 coordinate 135,406,343, forward strand.
GACTAGTTTATCAAAAGTGCAAAGCGAGATAGTGTTTAGAATCATTTGGGCAAGGATGCCACCACAGAGATGAGACATGTTCTTCCAGTTCTAGAACATGACCATGTTCTTCCAGTTTTAGAACATGAGGCTCGGGGGTTGCCTACAGTATGTATATAGCTCTATTTTCGAGGACGAAAATATTTTCCAAGGGGGAAAGAATGTAATAAAGTAAGTCTATGATCCAAGGATCTGGCCGGTTCAGGCAGATCTGAAATCGGACATTGTTTGGTCATCCGTGTGTATGACCAAAGATCTCGAGTTTAGACTTACTAGGAGGTCTTGTGCTCTTGTGAACAAGTGATCCACTTAGCTTAGTGGTTAAGTCTCAAGGATGTGAAGGAGGAGGTCTTGGGTTCAACCCCCATGGGGTACATGGGGAGAGTGTTTTGCCCAAAGAGCTCTAGAGCCTTTTAGAAGCATCCACTTGAGTTAACTCGAGTTAACTGGGACACTTGGCGCACATGTAGTTACATGGCTGACACTTGGATGGTTAGTATCCACCTGCCCAAGAAGGCAGTCCCCTGGAGAGAGCTATATATAGAGGCATTTGGTTGGGAGGAGAGTCATCTCTCAAGCATGTGGTGGTCGTAATCCTTGTTCTCTTGCAATTACACCAAGAAAAAAATCCCAAAAAATTATCAAAATTAACTCGGCCTAGGTCTTAGGCAACCCAAAACTATAAAAACCCAAAAATCGTTTCAGTTGATTATTTGTGAGAACAGGTATCGTGAGCAGAGCAGCGATAGGTATTGCCAGTGTGGTATTGTGCCTAGCAAGCAAGGAAAAGTTCTAGTGAACCCAAAGCTTAGGCAAGGCAGCCTAGAAGGTGAGTTGTGCAAATTTTGAGATTCTAAAAACACCATTAAAACACATGCGCATGTGATTTAAGTGGTTTTCGATATCACGGTGTAGAACTCAGAGTTTTTTCCAGAGTTTTTAAGTGATACAAGGGGCCAAGATTGAAGAGGTGAGGTAAATAAAAAATATGCACCAAAAATTTTTGAGTTTAGATGAAATTTGGCTGAAGTATCGCGATCGGTTGAGTTTTGGTATCGCGATACCAAAATTCCCTAGTATCAGAATACTCGCCTAGTATCGTATCATTGCATACCCACTTGAGGTATCCCGATACCATTCTCGTATCATATTGCCAAGTGTTGGTATTGCGATCGTGGATTGGCTAGTGGTATCATATCGTGGTCCACCCGGTATCGTATGGTCCCGATCATGATATCGTATCGTTGACCCGAGCGGTATTGTATCCCGTGCTAGGTTGGTATCATATCGTACTTATTTTAGTATCATATCGTGCAAGAAAGTGGTATCGTATCGTCCAACCTTTTGGTATCATACCATCCATAGTTCTAGTATCCTAATGTGGGATTTATTAGTATCATAATGCGTAAATTTATGGTATCGTATCGTGAGCAATTTGGTATCGTATCGTGAGCAATTCGGTATTGTATCATCTACGTACTCGGTATCATATCGTCAATTGCAGAGGTATCATATCATGTAACTTTTGGTATCGTATCATCTCACTCAGTGGTATCATATTGTTGAAGGGTTCTAGTATCATATCGTGCTAAAAACGGTATTGTATTGTCGGGTTGGTATCGTCAAGAGTGGTATCATCCAAAACCACTTTAGCTATTTTAGGGCAAAAATTGAAGAGTTTGAGGAACTAATTGAGGGGAAATGGGAAGCCAACATAAGCCCAAAGGGGTGAATGAACTTAAGATCAGGATGGGTGCTAAGTAGGCAGAGGAGTGTCATCTCATCAGTAGGAAGTGCCACCCAAGCAATTCATCACTCTATCTATATGGACACCTCTGGTTATTCAGAGGAGGAGCTGCCCATGGCCTTAGAAGACATGCATGGTTCTGCCCCTAGGGAGAACTTTATGTCAACTATAGAGGGTGAATACCGCACCTTTCTGTAATATGTGTCCACCAATCCGCAAGGGATCCCTATTTACCTTGATGGTTTAAATAAGTCTATTGCAAGGATGGTAAACTCTACTGACTCAACAATAGTGCCCAGACCCACAGTCAAGTATGAAGGAGGAGTGTACATGGACAAATTAGGTCACATCCACGTGGTAACTGAAAACCCAGATCGAATCAATGAGAGAGGAGAATAGGAAGGACAAGGAAACTCAGGGAGAACGGACTCTGAAGAATTATTAACTACACCAAGAGGTAAGCCAGTGGTGACTCGAGTCTTAAGAGGGGATTTGATATCTCAAGATGACTACCTGTTGGACATATACTTGATCCACGGATGAGATCTACTATTACAACCGATTCACCCACAGGAGGACAGGAAGTAAGCCCAATGACTTTCTATGATTTGAAGGATCTCAAAGATGAGTCTAGATTTACATACCTAGACCAGAACCACAGAAGGTATTGGCTGGTAGATGCGATCGATAGGTCTCAATTAAAGTATGTGGGGTTGCCAGTATTCCCTCCTCAAGAATAGGAAACCACCTCCCACAATCCTTTTGGAATGCATCAAGAGCCAGAGAATACAATGTCAGGAAAACGAGCCAACAAAGTGTTCCCAACAGAACTCATGTGCAATTCACAATGGCAGGAGTGCAATCACACAACCAAACCTACTCAGGAATAGGTAACATGAATAGGCCACTAGTTAGGCCAAGGCCACAACCAGGAGTGCAGCCTGGAATACCCCCATTTAGACCAGCAATTCCTGTGGTGCCCAGACCACCAGAACCAATAAGTGAGACCAATTCAAGTCCCCAAATGTATGAGAAATCACTATTATGGAATAGAAGAACCATATGATCACATAGTAGAGTTTAAACAAGTATTACAAGCCGAGCAAGTGGATGACTTCTTTGTGGAGCATGAATCCTTTGGACTTACCCTCACAAGGACGGCTTTGACTTGGTTCCAACCATTGGATCCAAATCAGTTTGAAAATATTGAACAATTTTTTCAAGAGTTCATAGGAGAATTCACCAAGGTGGGGATTAAACACAACTCCTCATTCTTAATCCATAGCTTCAAATAGAATCCAAATGAAACCGTGACAACCGTTGCCCGAAGATTTAATCAATATGTCGATAGGTTCCCTGTAACACAAAGACCCTCCCATCAAAAAATGATATCACTATTCTTGGATGGATTGACTAATGGGACATTGAGAGCCCTAGTTTACATGAAACGACTCCAGACATTGAGCGAGTGTCTTCAAGAATGTGTTTTCCATGAGGATAACTTAGCTGATGATCTCAAAAGTACACCAAGCCCCACTAAATCAGAAGACACTAGAAGTACAGTGACATCTAACTCCAGTAATGTAGAGGAACTAGTAGAACTAGTAGCAAAGAAGTTAGGAGTCCGTGGACAGAGGAATTACCAGAACCCACCAATGAGGATCCCCATGTTATGATGATATAGCCTATGTGGTGGAGATCACCCATCTCACATGTGCACAAGAGGAGGAATAGGGATGCGTCAAGCATATCCATACAATAGGCTACCACCTCAAGGAACCAATCTGTATTGCCATATAGAGCAGAAATACACTAACCATACTATCAAAAATTGCCCATTTGATAGGCAGCCAAGGCCCATTAATCAACCTCAGTATAGGCCTTATGGATATTCTCCTAGAGATCCAGGAAGAGATCCCAAGATACAACCCATATCCAAGCCCACAAGGAGCACCTAGACCATATGAACAAGGGCAATATGGACAACCTCAGCCAGTGTTAGGACAACAACCACCTCTTCGACAAAATGCAGTGCTAGTTAAATACACTCAATTAGAGGAAAACATGGAGAGAGCCATAGTAACAGCTACACCTTTAGCTAGTACAAAAGCAACGACTCAAGGATACGAGCAAACCCAAGGAGAGTACTATCCCTATGAGTCGCGATTCTCTGCTTGAAAATTCACAATTTCCTAGACTTAGTGATTTTGAGAAACGTTTTTTTTGGAGTGGATTTTGAGAGAATCGTGATTCTCTGATAAAAAACATGACTTTTTGGCTACCTGATTTGCAAAAAAAACAGTTTTGTGAGAGGTCATGTTTGTGTGTTTTGACCCCCAGAAGCCTGACTAGACATAACTTTCTCATATGAAATCCGTTTGCTGTAATTTTGGGTTTGTTGGAAAGCTCATTCTGAGTACTACAAAAGAATTGTATAGTAAAACTAATACATGGAGTTATAGATATAGTATTTTGAAGTTGAACCTCAAGTGGGACTAGGAAACCAAGGGGACCTCAAAGGATTTTTAGCAATACGAAGGGCAATTTCGGGACTTGTAGACAAAGCTTATGAACTTGAGATCATGTAGACACCTTGGCAAGGATAGAAAAAGCATTGGATCTTCAGAGGCAAGTGTCAAACATATAGCTAAGTCTTGAGCACAACAACTAAGTGGTTATCCTTACGTACTAAGTTCAGACACAAGTGATTTAGAAATGTCTTTTAGCATGGAGAGACCTAGAGGTAGCTCAAGTACTGCCTATTTACAGACACCAAAAGGTCCCTATAAGACACAATTGGAATATATTAGAACCAACCAATTAGGTTCTCACATCTATGAGGATGGCCTGAGGCGAACAATGGTCCAACTCAAAAATCCGGATCAACCCTTCGGGCTTGAACACCCAGTGGTCAAGTTCGAAGAGGGTTCATACATCGATATGGAAGGAACTATGTATGTGGTCACCAACTTACCAGATAGGATAGATGAGTTTGGAAATGTCACTCCTGAGAATGAAATAGGAGACCTAGATCAAGGAGATGTAGGATGAGAACCCAAGACTCCTAGAGGTAAGTCAGTCTTTACCAGAGTGATCACTCCAGATTGGATCCCACAAGACAACAAAAGTATAGAACTATTCTTGAATAGAGAAATGGAGGAAGCCTTTGGAGATTCAATCCAGATCAACTTAACCCAATAATCACCATCTACGAATTCAAAGACCCTAAGACACCAGGCAAGGTTGTATATCTATATAACACATCGAAAAGAATGTTCTTGGTAACAGAGCATGATAGGCATGCATACACTTTGCACGAAGAATTGATTTTCCCTCCACCAAGATCTAATGTCTCCCATGGCCTCGAAGGAGCAGGATCATCCCAGGCTCATGAAACCCAACGAGAACGAACCAGAGAGAGACCTGAGGTAAGCTTTGCACACAATGTGGGTAGAGTCAGATCAAGATTTGAAGGTGAAAGACATGAAAGAGAGACACATCAAGCACATAGGCATCAAAGACATGAACACAATTTTCCATTGCCTAGACCCCGAGAGTACCCAAGGACCCTTAGACCCTCTCAAGTGGTCAAGACAATGAAAAACTACTTTGATGGGTCAGGAGATCCCTATGATCATGTGGCTGAGTTGAAACAAGTGTTGAGGGCTGAACAGGTCGAGGACTTGTTCACTTAGTTTGAGGCATTTGGTTTGACCCTTAAGGGTAATACCCTAGCTTGGTTTCAACCTTGAATAGTTGTAACTATTGAGATATAGGTAAGCTCCTATAAGAATTCATTGTAGAATTTTCCAAGAGTGGCATCAGGCATAATACATCATCCTTGATCCACAACTTCAAGCACACACCCCAAGAAACAGTGCAACTTGCAGGAAGACGATTCGGACAGTACTTAGAAAGATGCCCTGTTCCAAAGTTACCCACACCACCCAAACAAGTGGCCTTGTTTTTATATGGCTTACTAAACACCAAGTTAAGATCATATGTGTAATTGAAAGAGCCTAGATCCATAGAAGAGTGTGTGCGGATGTGCATAGACGTAGAAGACAACTTGGGTGAGGAGTTAGAATTGTTGAAACTCTATAAGGATTCTGACAGTTCTACTAGTCACACCTCTAGAGCCTCCACAAAGATAGATGAGATAGCTGAGCAGGTTGCCAAGAAGCTAGCAGTTCAAAATAGACAAACACCAAGGGTCACCTCATTGAAGCGATGTTACAATTGTGGAGGAGACCACATGGCTAATGTTTGCCCAATGATGGCTCAACCCCAAGGAAACCATAGTGCTCCATATTGCAATATTGAGAGAAAATACATGAACCACATGGCTCAAGATTGTCCCTACAATAGGCAGGCTGTTAGACAAACTTATTAGCAACCTTACCAACATGGTAGGTATCAGAATCAATGCCAATAGTAATATTATAGGCCACAATAGCAATATCAAGTACCATATAGGCCACAACCAATCTTAGGAAACCAACCACCAGCTCCTGCCAATGTAATTCCAGTTAAGTATGCAGTGGTAGAGGAGAACCCGAATAGAGCATTGGTACCAATGACCCCATTAGTCTCAAAAAATGACCCTCATGCTCAGAGTTGTGACTACACCCATGAAGATAGTCTACGAGCTTATTACATAGAGTCACCGGAGAATAGTGAGATTTACTCCTATCAATATGAGTCACCATCTATGGAACAAAATTCAGAGCCAAAATACTCCAATGTTATGTATACAAATCCAAACCCCAAACCCTAGTTGAGGCAAGTAAGACCACAAGCCCCTAGAGGACCGTGTTTTAGATGTCAAGGTGACCATTTCACTCATGAATGTCCCCACTCACCAGCTTCGGGACAAGTGTGCGGGGGATACAGGATGGGTTGGTGAAAGATGAGGTGAGAGAGGAGTAGAGGGCGTGGATGTTATTTCGAAGATAGTAGTGGTATGTACAACAGTGGTACATGGTGGGGAATCTACAAGGATGGGTTCTGCGGTCAATGAACTTTCGGGGACGAGGCGTGCCTCCCTGACTTGTGCGGAAGACTGAGCTCCTGTTGGTACGCGAATATACTCTCCGGGTTTTGAAAGTAGTCGCACTCGGCGGGGATCAAACTGTGGTAGTTGCTTTCTTTGTAAAAACCTGAGTGCTTCATGGGAGCCTACTGATTTGACTAGCTCCCTGAACCCTCTGATGTATGCGTCTTCGAATCCTCCGGAGATGAGTTCCTGTTCAATTAATGCCTGGCTCTCCTCTTCAGTTAGCTTCTTCCGGGCCCAGACTTTCTCCATGGTACGATATAATTTCTTTATGGCCAGCGTGTACGCTGCGGCTTCGAAAGTCTCTTCTTCATATGTGCTGGTGTCGCCGTGTGTGTCAGTCTGTTGGCCTTGACCATCTGTCTGTCCGTCATGTGAGCCCTGGCTGGCTTCATCGTCGCCTTCCTCGTCGTCTGTTTCGGTTCTTTCTTCTTCAGAGCTCGACACAGCTTGTCCCTGTGGCAGATCTCGCGGTGTGGTAGGGTAGCTGGGACGTTCATATTCCTGGGAGAACAGCTGTGCCTCTGAATATTGGAATTCGTTTGAGAATGCATCAGGCATCTCAAAATCAAATGTTGTGTTTATAGGGTCTGTCTCCATATGTGGTATCGGGAAAGAAAACGCTTCCGCACCAATAGTTGTGGGAGCTTCTGCTGTTGTGGTGGGGGGTTCTGTGGTGGCAGCTGCCTGAGGTGCAACGGTACTAGTGGTGGCCTTCGTAACCACTGGTCTGAACAACCTTATGCGAATAGGTTGTACTGTGGGAGCCGCTTCTGTCTGTGGTCGTTCTGGAGAGGGTTGTGGTGATGGCGACTCTGGCACTTGAAGGCAAGGGATGGTGCCTCTCATGCGCTTACCTGCCCGTGTTCGACTGGGCTTCCTGGCTTTCTTCGTTGTGCCTTTGAATGCCTTCAGTTCTTCTCCTGTTAATGCACGCTCGATGGGCAAGTCATATGCTAAGCACATATACACAATTCTAGTGAGTGCACAACATCCATTAAGTACTTTCTTGCGCTCCCATCTGTGCTGTGCCAGATACATTTGATCTATGATCCAGCTTGCCAGATCAACAGTTTGAGGTCCCGTGCATGCCAAATACAATCCGAACCAGATTCGTTTATGGGGCATGGTAAATCTGTCCTGAGCGGGAAATGCAAAATGTTGCATGCATATCCTTAGTGGCTTCGACAGCTCAGGTGTAATTGCCGAAATCTCCTCCCACTTCGTGACATCCCCACGTTTCATCGGTTCTGGAATTAATCTCTCTCGATCTGTGGGTGTGTGGGTGCCATGAATTTTGATGGCCGCTCTGATTAAATCCTTAGATAGGTAAAACCTTTTGTAAGGTGGATCATCCACTAGAGTAGGCAATATGAAGGTCCCTGGGATGTCTTTATTCTCTGAGGCCAGTAGGGTAGTGATCAAGTAATAGCACCTGTAAAAATCCGGTTTGGGCAGAGGATCACTGAAATACTCTGTGAAGCCTGCTCTGGCCCAAACATGAGTTAAATCCTGGGTGCTCTGTAGGGCTTCGAACTCTCTGGAAAAAAACTGGTATTTTCCCCACGTACGGTCATCAAATGTCAAAGAGGATTCAAATATAAAGTCCGCGTCCGCAAGGGGTCCTGCAAGGCCCTGAAACCAATGAGAGTTCCTGTGTATCTTTTCGGTGTAGCCCATGGGTGGGTTGTCGATAGGCATAGGCCCTGGAAATCCCTGAAATTCCGGCGGTGGAGCAGTCGGGTGGGACTCTGCTCGTAGCACGTTGAGGGGCACAGCCGCTACACTGGGGCCTGCTCCTGATGTTCCTTCGTCGGTTTGCATGGTGACTGATGCGCTAATGAGAAAGATCTGCTACAAAGGATTAACACATTAGCATGGAAATTAATTATGATCCCATTAAAGTGAGACCGCAATCCTTTTCCATAACTGATGCGTAACCCGTGTAGCCAAGTGCTGTGATGTGATGGATGCAATGTTTCTTGCAGCACTAGTGCAGGTCTCTAGACACCTATACGTTTCAGATCATGCATACATTTCTTGATGATATGAGATTACGAGTGATGTGTGATGATGGTGGGTGAATTTATACAAGGTTTAAAGGTTAGTGATTTAGTACAAGGTTGTATGTTAGTCGGGGGGGTAGTTTTATCAGACATGGGGTTAGGGGGAGACGGTTGGACACGTTTCGGTATCCATTTCCTAAGGATCTTGGAGTGGGTGGTGGGTTTCTGCTGAGGGGCAAAGGGTGGTGTCGGGTGTGGTGGTATTGAGGGATGGAAAGATTTGTGAGGGGTATATATTACATGGCTTAAGGGTTGAGCTATGATACATGGTTTGGGTACCCAAATCTGCGTGGGCGTGGGTCTATGGGTAAGGTACTTCTTGGCGATCCACATTTGTCGAGTATTGGTACTTGTAGAAGAAGATCGAGGGGACTTTGAATGCTGATTCTGCTTCGGTTGAAACTTTGTCCTCTTCTTGTCTGCAGAGTTCCCAATAGGCTGTGGTTGCTGTCCTTTTGGCACCCATATCTGTTTCATGCCACTTGTTATGTGACGTTGATACTGCTGCTTTCTTTGCCACGTCTGGTGGTGTCGTCGGTCTGGGTTCCTCTGTTGTGGTTGACTCCTTAGTGGTTGGGTTGGAGAGGTCCATTGGACGCTCTGCTTTGGAAAAGAAGGGAGATCCAAGACTTGCGTGACCTGCCCATTAGGAAGTGATGCCTTATTTAGCTTTAATCTAGGCCAGTCCGCAACAAGTTTGGAAGGATGAGCACCGCAGGGTGTCGTGCTCATTTGGCCGCTGATGCAACCCACCTGACCGCTGATTGTGTCCATCTGCCCTAGCGGTTGGGTAACTGCCCCTTCTAGTTTGCAGGAAGTCCCAGGGAAGATCTCCTGTTGTCCTTCTGATTGACAATTGTCCATAGCCAAGCCCGAGGGGGTTGGTGTAGACGTAACGTGACTGAGCTGATTAAAGATCTTCCGGTCTTCCGTCGCATGCGTTTCATAGGGTCTAGGGTCACATCCGTCAGGCGGAATGCCATTTGGGAAGTCAAGCGGTATCACTCGCTTCTGTTCTAAGGTTCCAATCTGTAAGGAGCCTTGTCTAAGATTTAGGTCCACTGAGTGATTGTATAGCCAATCTTGGCCAAGGATTAGGGGTTCTATCAGGTCGTCATCATGGCACACTAGTAGCTTCGCTGTCATGGTCACATCCTTAATGAGGATAGGAAGGTCCACCTCACCCATGCAAGGGGTTTCCATGCCTCCTAGCCCTATGAGGTATGCCTCAATTGGCCGCATTTCTATTCCTGAATCCTTATAGTGGGACCATCTAATCGCACTAGTAGCAGCACCTGAATCAATTAAAGCCCTGAACTCTTGGCAAGGGTTGCCGTGCTCTAGCTTAACTGTAATGAATGGTCTCCTGTCCACTATACTAGGATGAGTGGTTGACTTTACTTGACACATGGCCATGGGATATCTGGGTGTAGGTTCCAGATGGTCATATTGTTCTCTCCCTAGTCCTTGTCTTCTTAGCTTCATGCGCTTAATGCGTTCTATTGCTTCTGCCTGAGCTTCCGCTCGTATTCTATTTTCTTCCTCCTTACGCTTCTTTGCCAACGTGAGTCGTCTAAGCATATCCTCCGTAAGAGGTTCCTGATATAGCTTGACTCTACAGCCACTAATATAATTAGGCATTATATCTCCTTCTAAGGTGGCTAACTGTACTGCTCCACTTGTTGAGAGTCTGTTAATGATCATAGGTCCATAACCTCGCTTTTCTAACTTACGTGCGTGCTGTTTCAGCGTATATACTAGAACTAAATCTCCTTCTTTTAGGCCTTTATCTTTCACATGTGCATCAAAATATGCTTTCTGTCGCTTCTTCGCTGCATATATTCCTGCTGCTGCCTTTAGCCTGGTTTCTCCTAATCGTTCCAAGTCCATTATTCTTGTTGATAATTCATGGCCGGTCCACTGATGTTCTTGTGCCACCTTAAGGGTCGGTATCAAGAAGTCCAAAGGAAGCACAGCATTCTGACCAAAAACCATCTGAAAGGGAGTTGCATTGAGTACGGTCTTGTAGGCCACTCGATATGCCCAAACAGCGTGGTGTAACTGTTTGTCCCAATCTGAACGTTTGTTGTTCACGAGTTTCGTCAGTACGTTACAAAGTATCTTGTTAGTGCTTTCAGCCTGACCATTGGCCTGAGGATGATATGGTGCGGATTTCTTGTGAATCACCATAAAATCCTGTAACAAATATTCAATGACTTGGTTTAGAAAGTGAGTTCCTCGATCGCTCACTAACTCTATAGGCAGTCCATATCTTGTAAAGACATTTTCAAATAAGAATTTTGCAGTTGTGTGTGCATCATTCTTTTTCGTAGCTTTGGCCTCTACCCATTTCATAAGATAATCTGTGGCAACAATAATATATTCCGCATGTGTACCTTTTGCAGGGGGGTTAATGGGTCCTACAAAGTCTATACCCCACTTTGAAAATGCACGTCCGCCCATCATGGGTTTCAATGGCATTTCATCTCTGCGAGTAGGAAACTGAGTTCTTTGGCACACATCACATCTCTTTACATAGGTATGAGCATCCATGTGAAGAGTGGGCCACCATAATCCTGCAAAGAGGATGGCTTTGATTATCCTATCGGGTCCAAAATGACCTCCTGCAACACCTTGGTGTGCAGTCTCTAGTATGCTCAGATAATCGCTCTCATGAACACATTGTCTTAGATATCCATCTCGTCCTCTTTTGTATAAATTATCGCCAATAAGTGAATAGTCTTGAGCTTCCTGCTCTAGACTACGTTGTCGAGCTAAGGTCATGCCTTGAGGGAATGTGTTCGTCCTCAAGTATGTCACTAAAGGTTCACTCCAGTCTGGTGTGAGAGACACATGATATAATGTAGCATGCTCTACTGGTGGTCTTTCACAACAAACATGGCATTCTTTACACAACTTGTAGACATCTGCTTCCATTGAAGGCCAATATACTCCTAGTCTTTGCAGAGTCTGTAGTGTTCGATGTTTTGAATGATGTTGCTTTAATGCACCTATGTGTGCTAATTGCAACCAATTCGCATGTTCTGATTCATCTACACAACAAGCAAGAATCTTTTGATTATCCTGTTTATATATGCTTCCTGCTAAGATTTGGTATCTCTGAGACTTGGTAATCTCTCCTTCTTTGATCTTTATCCTAGGGTTCTTGGGTCCGTATGTAAGAATAGGGACTATAGACTTAGCCCATTCTGGTGCTATCTCAAGGTTAAACAAATATGCATCTGGTAGATCATCCACTACTCCTTGAGGAGCTTCTCCTGAGGTTAGTCTTGAAAGGTGGTCCGCTCTAAGATGTGTCTTTCCTTTCCTGACTACCACTTCAAAATCGTACTCCAAGAGTAATAGAAACCAACGTATCAGTCGTCCCGTGTTACATGGTTTGTTGACTAGGTACAATAGGGCTTGATGATCGGTAAAGAACTTGAATTTGTTGGCCAACAAGTAGTGCCTGAATTTCTTTACTGCGTAGATCATCCCTAATCCTTCTCGTTCAGTGGTGGTGTAATTCCTTTCTGCTGCGTTTAATTGTCTGCTCGCGTAAGCTATGGGGAGATCTATGCTACCTTCACTCGTGGGTTGTGCTAACACACATCCTATGGCGTAATTGGATGCATCCACATGTACATGGAATGGCTTATTCCAATCTGGGGTAGTCAATATAGGTGCTGAGCACAAACGTCGTTTAAGTTCGTTGAATGAATCCTCACATTCTTCTGTCCATTCAAAATTGGTTAAAAGAGAGTACAAAGGCTTGGCTATGATTGCATACATGTGTATGAATCTCCTATAATATCCGCAATGGCCCATAAATGCCTGTACCTCTTTCACATTAGTTGGTCTAGGTAATTCTGCAATTACCTTCACCTTTTCTTCATCCGTCGAGATTCCATTTTTTGACACAATGTGTCCTAGAATTTTGCCTTGTCTAACCATGAAAACGCATTTTTCTGGGTTCAAGCAAACCTGATATTCGCGACATTTGTCAAATATTTGCCTTAACTCTGGGATATGTGTCTGTCTTACATTAGAATGAGCACATATGTCATCGACATAAACTTCCAAGCTCTTGCGTAAAAATTCCTTAAAAACATGACACATGAGTCGCTGGAAAGTGGCAGGTGCATTTGTTAAGCCAAATGGCATTACACGAAATGCAAATATGCCCCATTCAGTGGCAAAAGCCGTCTTGTGTTGGTCTTCTGGAGCAATGGCTACTTGATTATAACCTGAAAATCCATCAAGAAAGCTGTAAACTTCCTTGCCCGCAACTCTTTCCAATAGATGTTCTGTGATAGGAAGAGGATAACTGTCTCTAATCGTAGCGGCATTAACTTTTTTAAGGTTAATACACACACGCAATTTTCCATTCTTCTTGGGCACTACCACAATGGGGGATACCCATTCGGTATGCTCAATTTCGTAAATGAATCCTGCTTCTATCAAGCGATCTATCTCCTCCTTAATCTTCGCAGCGTAGTTATCATTGTACGTGTATGGTTTCTGTTTCGTAGGTTTTGCATCTGGAGTCATAGGGATTCTATGAGAGCATATATCTGGATCTACTCCTTTCAAATCTTTGTAACTCCAAGCGAACACATCTCTATATTCACGCAATAGGGCAACTAACTCTTCTTCTTCTTCGGTCGTCAAATCATGCCCTATGTATGTGCATTTTTCTTCTTCTCCTTCTATGGCTACTATTATTTTCTTGGTTTTCTCTCGGTTATCATATACTTGTCCATCATTCACCTTTCGATTAGGCATTCGTACCATGATTCTTCTATCTTCAATTTCATATTTCTTGAAATTCTCTGGTACTTCAAATAAAGATTCTTCTTCTTCTGTCATGGTTTCTTTCTTCTTTCTTTTCTTGCCTTCACTTTTATTAGTCACTTGAGTGGCTATTCTCACGTCATTCATAACTTCCTCGTGTCTCTGAGTGTGAGTCTCTACTTCGAAAAAATATTCTTCCTCTGATGCAAAGGGTGAATCCATGATAATTGATTCTAAATCAAAATCGCTTGCATCCTCAAATGCATCAGTGTTCGGTTCACACTCTTCTAAAATTGCATCGCCCATGATTGGCTCTATCGTGAAAACTGAAATGTCATAGCCATCCTCGTCACAGTGGGGAGTCCATTGTTCTTCATTGATGGCTACATCCATGGTTGCTAGGATTTCTGCCCAACCATGGGGTTCAAACTCTTCGTCTGGGAATACTACAGGTGCATAGGCTGGATCTTGAAGGGTTCGTGGATTTTGTTCTGCACCTAAGGTCCTTGCTTCTAATCGTTCTTCCTCTTGTTTGGCTACTTTACACATCCATAAATGGGTATCCTCATGCAACCAAGAAGGATCTGATTCTAACGAGTGCACGGATTCCGTCTCTACTTGTGTCTTATGGATGGTATTCCATTGTATTGGGGGTACGTCTCTATGTGAATAGTCTTTAAGATTGACTTTGGTAGTCACTCCTAAATGTTGCAAGTACAAAGAATTAGTTCCCCAATCTTGTACAATTTGCAACTGACGCATGAATGGTCGTCCCAATATCATCTCATAAGCATGGTTTTTTGCAAAGTCACAAATGGCAAAGGTATGCTCAAATTCTACACCACAAGTGGTGAGAGATATGCCTTCTAGTAAGCCTAATGGTTTTTCTATGTGTCCGTCAGCCATTTGTAGCTTCATCCTGGTGGGTCTTAATGCTGGCTTACCCCAACGTTTCCATAAAGCGGTGGTAGCGATGGCTACTCCGGCTCCTGAATCTAAGATGGCTTTCGTGGTGTAGCCCTGATGGGTTATTGGAAGATATGTGTTACCTTCCTCTCCTTCGCTTACATCTCCGATCTTTTCTACGGGTATCTCTGGTACCTTCTTATGTGATCCTATCTGAGAGAGTGTGGTAGCAAACTCAGGGAATTGATTTGCTACATGCTTCCACAATTCTGGTTTTACCTTTAACAATTCCTCCAGAGTGAGGTTACACTGTACTTTAGTGTTCTTGATCACTTCCGTGTTTCTAGGGATTACTGATTCTTCATTCCTCACTATTATCGTGGGTGCTCTCATATTAATAGACTGTGCTTCCCAAGGTCCTGTGAACTGAGGTAATTCTTGTAAAGAATTAGATTCAAATCCTGTGGGTTCACTCAGTTGTTCTTCCTCTACATCCTCATATATAGAGGGAATATCCTAGGGAAATTGCTCCTGTAAATCATCTATTTCTTGAATAGGAGGATGAGTTCCTTGTTCTTTTCTCCATTTCTCTTCTTGGATTTCTCTCAAAAATTCATGAGAGTATTTATGTATGGAAGACAGACTGTCTTGACTTTCTGTATTGGGTACTTGAGACAGGGATGGTGCATTCCTTTCCTGTGTCTCCGGGACAATAGGGTTCCTAGGCTGATCCTTTTTCTCTTTGCTCTCGATCAAATATTCTAGCCTCTCCATCAGTCCTTGAAAGTGTAATTCCGGTTTTGCCATGTTATTCCAATTAAGATATCTAGAGGCTTCGAACAAAGCTTGTGCTAGTTCTACCATCTTCATGCAAAGTTTAGTTCTCTCAATTTCCAGATCAGCTCGGGGGTAGTTTTTGCTCATTTCAGCTACCTGAGGTCCCTCTTTTAATCTAGCCTGATATGCACGAAACATCATGTCTAGATCTTCTGGTATGGGTTCCGCTAAAACTGATCCTGACTTCTGAGCTGGATTCTCTTGATTTAATTCCTGTGAGGTCAATTCTTGGATTTTGGCTCTAGATTCCTTCAAACTTCCTTCTAACTCAGTTATCTTTTTACTCCATTTTCTCTTAATTCTTTCTCTAGAATCTTTCCAAGATTTTGTCTTTTTGCTGCTAGATTCTGCAACTTCACTGGTTTCGGCTACTTTCTCTTGATTAGGCTTTTGGTTCTGTAAGAGCGTCTGGGCTCTCGTTATAGCTTGGATAGGCACGTATGTAGGGTTGGATCCATCTGCATTATTTACAATACCTATCACGTTGATCGGTGTCACATTCGAAGGGTTAACTGGGTTCTTAGGACAATCTTTGATTATGTGCTCTTTGCCACAATCGGCACAAAAGCCTTGTATGTTATAGTACTGTGATTGCCTTGCTATTGGGGGATGCGGACAATCCTTTATGAAGTGATCTCCTTGGCACCTAAAGCATGGTCCTCTAGGGCCCTGTGGTCTCTGTTGTCTCAATTGGGGCCGTGGATTAGGGTTTGCGTACATCACATTAGCATAGTCTGGCACCCAACTAGGTTCCATTGGTGGACTATCATAATGATATGTCTCCACATGTTCTGGTGACTCCGTGTAATAAGCGGGTGGACTATCTACATGAGTGGAGTCAAAACTGTTTGAGTTCGGGTCACTTTCTGTAATCAAAGGTGAAGAAGGCACTAAAGCCCTACTTAGGTTCTCTTCTGCAGCAGCATATTTGACTGAGATGACATTCGCTGGTGGGGGTGGCTGCTGAGCTAAGACAGGTTGAGGTCTCTGTTGAGCCTGGTATGGGTAGTTCTGAGGAGGCCTATAGTAATAAGGCTGAGCATTGTATTGGCCTTGATACCTACCTGGCTGCTGGTATGCTTGCGGATAGTTCTGTCTCACGGTTTGTTTGTTGTATGGGCAGTCCTGAGCCGTATGATTCGTGTATCTTCTCTCAATTGTACAGTATTGGCCACTAGGGTTGGCTTGGGGTTGTGGTGCATTGGGGCACACGTTTGCCAAATGATTTCCACCACAAGTGTAACAACGTACATTAGTTGGTAGCTTGGGCACCTGTTTACTAGAAACTCCTAGTTTTTGGGCCACCTTTTCTGCTAGGTCCTCTATCGAATTAGACAATTTTGTGGATGCTAGAGAAGAAAAATCCGAGTCCTTATAGACCTTTGAGAGTTCCAACTCGTCTCCTAAGTTGTCCTCAATGTCTATGCAAATTCTTACACATTGCTCTAGCGTTCTGGGTTCTTTTAGGTACACATAGGAGCGTAGTTTAGAGCTCAACAAGCCATCTAAAAACAATGACACTTGTTTAGCTTGTGAGGGTAGCTCTTGCATTGAACATCGTTCAATATATTGTCTAAACCTACGTCCTGCCAGTCTAACTGTTTCCTGAGGGGTTTGTTTAAAGCTATGAATCAATGAAGACGTGTCATGTCTAATCCCACTTTTAGAGAATTCGGTGATGAATGACTCCAAAAAGTGATGGATGTCTCTAAATTGCCTTTGTTGCAAAGGTTGGAACCAAGTTAAAGCTGTATTCTTTAACGTTAGTCCAAATGCGTTGTACTGCGTGAACATGTCTTCGACTTGTTCTGCTCTTAGTACTTGCTTGAATTCTGCGACGTGGTCGTAGGGATCTCCTGTCCCATCAAAATAATTTTTCATTGATTTTACCAATTGAGTGGGTCTCAATACTCTTGCGTGTTCACGTGGTCTAGGTAGAGGAAAATCATCTCTACTACCTGGTATTCCATGACCTCTTTGTCTATCCATGGTTGTTTTATCTCTCCCTACGGGATGAGTGAAGCTTACTTCGGGTCTTTCTTTATTCTTTTCTCTTTGATTTCCATGGGCTGATGACGTTCCTGCTCCTTGTTGACTTGTATTCATGTTAGTTCTGGATGGAGGGAATACCAATTCACCTCTCCATGTATATGTGTTTCTAGCGTGGTCAGGCACCACAAAGACTCTTTCTGAAGTTTCATCCAGGTATACAACCTTTCCAGGTGTATCCGGGTCCTTGAACTCATAGATTGTGATAATACCTACCTCACTAGGGTGTTCCTTTCTGTACCTCCAAAAGGCTTCATCGGTCTCTTTATTTAACAACAACTCGATACTCCTGTTATCTTGAGGGATCCACTCTGGGATGAGTACTCTTGTTAATACGGATTTCCCTCTAGGTGTTCTAGGTTCTTCTAACGGTTCTTTTCCTTGAAATTTTGCTTCCGTCTCTAATTGAATTGTGCCAAACTCATTAGTATCATTTGGCTGCGTACTTAAGATGTACATCGTTCCTTCCTTGTCTATGTAAGCGTCTCTCTCAAATTTCACCACTGGTCTCTCCATTCCAATGGGTTGATCAGGGTTGTGCAGTTGCACCACTTGCCTTCGCAAACCATCCTCATAGATGTGAGCACCTAATCGGTTGGTGCGGAGAAACTCTAATTGCGTTCTGTAGGGTCCTTCAGGTTTTTCTAAGTATGCTACGTTTGACCCTACTTCTGGTCTATCTGTGCTAAATGCCATGTCTGAATCACTAGTGTCTGAGCTCTCGTAGGGATAATTACTATTCAATTGCTGAGCCCACGATCGTGCAGTAGTTCTTACACTCGCCTCTGATGATCTAAGGCTTCGTCGGTCTGACTTGCCTATATGTTTGCCTGATCTAAGGTTCATTAATTTTCTCCCTTGCTCACTTAATTACACACTTAGATCGTCTCTGATTCTTTGTTATTCTTTTTGTTTCTTTTTAAAGGTCTTTAAGTTCTTGTCTTAATGTATGCGTCAGGAATTCGACTTTCCGTTATAATTTTGAGTTCTCGTTCCGTCAGACTTAGGTTCTTTCCTTTAGGGTTTTCGCGTCACACACACCTTTATCTTTAGTCTTGGACTTGAAAGAATTAAATATCTTGAACTTGAGGCGTTCCTATAGTCGTTAATCCACAATGCTAACGCTTATCCTAAGCTAAGAATTGACTGAGGGGGTTGAGTAATCTTCCAACCTCGAGTCGGCTTTTCTGTTGCTCTGATGCCCTGTTGCCCAAGAAGCCGCGCTTCCCAAGCTCTACTGTCTTCACTGCCTTGCTTGCTTGCCTTTGATTGCCTTTGCTAGACCTGGAAAATTCCAATGTTAGACCAATTCACAGGATGATCAAATACTTGAGTACATATACCATTTAAGTCCCTTCCCTTTTTTTGCCCAGATTTTCAATGTGTACCCCCTGGCTTCCTAGTCCCTAATGAGCTATTAAGCTCAAAAAACGGACTTCGGATGAAAAAGTTATGAGTGTTCAGGCCCTGGGGGGTAAAAATTGACAATCATATTTTCCTTTAAATATAGGCTAAGGGGTCTCCTATGAGTCTAATGGTCCAAAAATTTTTCAAAAATACCCTCAAAATTGGTCAAAAATTGAAGTCCAAAATTTGCGATGGGGGTGTACAATCGCGATGGTCTGGGACCGTCGCGATGGTCCGAGCGAACCGTCGCGATGGCCCAAAAAATCGAACCGTCGCGATGGCCCGAAGTGAACGATCGCGATGGCGTGAGGTCGAACCGTCGCGATGGCCCGAAGTGAACAATCACGATGGCGTGGAAATGGACCGTCGCGATGGTCCGGAAAATGAACCGTCGCGATGGCACGGTCAACGGTCAAAGGTGAACCGTCGCGATGGTGTAAGGTTGAACCGTCGCGATGGCTCGATCAAGCGGACGATCGCGATGGCGCGGGTCAACGGTCAACGGGGAACAATCGCGATGGTCCGAGGTGAACCGTCGCGATGGTCCGCGATGCGATGGCTTGAGCCAATCGCGATGGTCCGAATTTTCGAAGTGTCGCGATGGTCCAAAAAATGAACCGTCGCGATGGTCTATCGTGACACGTGGCACTGTCGTGGCGATGGCGTGAGCCAATCGCGATGGTCCGGGGTCAACTGAACAATCGCGATGGTCCAAGTGGACCGTCGCGATGGCTCAAGTGAACCGTCGCGATGGTCCGAAAAGTGAACCGTCGCGATGGTCCGGCCGAGCCGTCGCGATGGCGTGAGCCTATCGCGATGGTGCGACACAATCGCGATGGTTCGAGCCAATCGCGATGGTCCACCAAACAACGAATTTTTGAAATGCAAAAATGGTTCCGTGTATGCGCAGGGCTCGCCTACCTCGTGGTGTGGTCGCCTACCTCAAAGTCCGAAAGTTGCAGACCATCGCGATGGTCCGCCCTACTCGGAAATTTCTGACAGAAAGTACATGTTTTACCTTTTGGAAGCTCTCCTGATGCTCTGAAGCTCTGTACCTGCAAGAAAACTCCAGAAAATGCAAGCACACACAAGCACAAATACTCTCTCTCACTCTCTCGCATGCACAAATGAGGGGAAATGAGGAGAATGGGTGGATATGGTGAATTTTCTGATTTTTTTGGAGATGAAGATGATGATGCGATGATGAAGATGGAGTGTGGGGGAGGTAAAAAACACTAAAAACTAAGTAAAAACAATAACAAAAACTGAAATTTTTACCTTCCAACGCCACTTCTTGCTATACTCTTACCATCACACATTCGTCCTAGACTCGATCCCCGGCAACGGCGCCAAATTTGGTGTTGCTCTAGCACAATGGTGAGAACCACGTTAAGAAGCTTCACCTCCTTATTGTCAATCCGCGGAAGAGATAGGAGTGATATGAAGATCGTGAATGTGAGATGAAGTGAAAGTGAAGGTGAGAAGCATAGAAATGCACACACACATACACACACACTACGAAGAGACAAGCAAGACACAATGGAAGGTGGGAAATTAACTCTATTACTCAAGAACACTATTACAAGCTCAATCTAGCTCTAAGCTCACACTAGCCAACATGAACCAACCTCAAAAATGAGCTCTCTAGCTCTTTTTATAGTTTCTAGACTAGTTTTGACCGGTTTCACATCTAGTGACCGGCATAGTTAAAAAATAGGTCCTAGAGGCTATTTGGAAGGGTAAACGATGTCTAAAAATAACGAAAATTGGTACGCGCATTCTACCTAAGCTCCTCAAGCTCGAGGACTCCTCGGCTTGCACAAAATGGAGCTATGAATTACAAAATGAGGTTTTGTCTATATTACATATGTTACAAGAGTGATGAAGATCACTGTTGGATGTTTGAAGAGGTAATAAAAACGTATTTGTTTGAAAAATAATCCGACTGGCTCCCTGCTCCGTCTTTACATGCTTCCGTGGCGTCTGTGCCTCTGGCTGCTTCCAACAACAAGGATAGGCCATCACAATACAAGCCTTTTGTCTTGAGTGTGGCAAAGAACATATTCCCTGAGATTGTCCTAGGAACCCCTCTAGTGTGCCTAAGGTTACACCCATTAATGTGGTAGGGTTAATGGTGGATTGAAGTTCAAATAGTGTAACATGGCTCCTATATAGGTAGTCACTATGGCACAAGCCACACAACAAGCTAAACCAACTAAACAATCAGAGTCAAGTGAATCAGGAGAGCTTAGTAAGCGGAAAACAAGAACATGGAAGGATACTAGAGAGAAGGCCAATCGCAAGTGGAATAGAAAATTCGATGAACTAAAAGAAAGCTTGAAAGATGCAAAAACAAAAATAGAAGACATGGCATCTCAAAACCCCTTGTACGCTGAAACTCCTCCACACCACCTCATCCCAACCCACCACCCATTGTAAATAGACCACAACCAGAGTCTGTTCTCGAAGATCCAACCCTAGAAGGCTTGGACATGATGTTGAAAGCCTATTAGGCTCGACTTCAAGAAGGGCCAATAGTTGCAAATCTAGACAAGAGTTACCCTACAGTAGATTTAGAGATTGAACGAACAAAAATGTGCATGAAAATGGTAGAACTAGCTTAGGCTATGCTCGAGACCAATCAATCGTTCAATGAGACAAACTTTGTCAAACCAGATTTTCACTTCCAGGGTTTATTAGAAAGATTAGAGTAGTTGGTAACCAAGCCACATGTTCCTTTACCTCCACAGGATCAACCAATTGTTGAAAGAGAAAGCTCACCACCAATGAAAGTTTATGTTCCTGATTCAATAGACGATGGAGCACCTCCTTCAATTCAATAGTACTCTCAAGAATTCTTGCCGGAAATACAAGAAGAGAAATGGGCCAAGGAGAAGGGTAATCCCCCTCCTATTCCTGAGATTGATGACCTTCATGATCAATTTCCCCAAGATATTCCATCTATTTACGGAGATCAAGGAGAGCAACAAGAAGACAAAAGATTAGATTTTGAATCTAATTCTTTAGAAGACCTGCCACAATTCATAGGCCCATGGGAATCTGAATCTCTCCATATTAGAGGTCCCACAATATTGGTAAGAAATGAAGACTGAGTTGTTCCAAGGAACACTAATATTGTGAAGAACACTAAGGTGCAATGTTATCTCACCTTAGAAGAGCTGCTCAAAGTAAAACTTGAGCTATGGAATCATATGGCGGATCAAGTTCTAGAACTTGATTCCAATATCCCAAAAGCAGGCCCTAAGAAAAAAGTCTCAGAGATACTGCTAGACAAAATAGGAGACATGAGTGAAGGTGAAGAAAGTAATACTTATCTTCCAATCACCTACCAAGGCTACACAACCAAAGCGATCATAGATTCAGGTGTAGGTGTTGCAATTGCAACCACCTCCTTGTGGAAGCAATGAGGCAAACGCGCACTAAGATCAACTAGAATGAATCTTCCAATGGCCGATGGACATGTTGAAAGACCTCTAGGATTGCTAGAAGGGATCACTCTAACCACTTGTTGTGTAGAGTTTACACCTTTGCTATATGTGATTTTGACAAAAATAACGTGTATGAGATGATCTTAAGAAGACCCTTCCTATGACAATTGCAGATAGTACAAGATTGGGGAACCAACTCCTTATACTTGCAACACTTAGGGGTCACAACCAAGGTTAATCTAAAGGACTATACATTTAGAGATGTACCACCCCTACAGTGGAACCCTATCCAGAAGGTGCTAAAAGATTTAATCTCTGTGCATTCTAAAAGTAATTCTGATCCATTTTGGATGCATGAAGATACGCATTTGTGGATGTGCAAGGTCACAAATGAAGAGGAAAAATGCTTAAAGGCAAGAGAAGAAGGAACTTTGCTAGAACACGAGTTAGAGACCCAGCCTATGCACCGATGATCTTTCCAGATGAGGAATTTGAGCCTCATGTTTGGCCAGAAAACTTAGCCACCATGGACATTGCTCTCAACGAGGAACAGTGGACATCTCATTTTGATGAGGAGGGTTATGATTTTTCAGTGTTCATGTGTCAGCCCGTGCTAGAAGAGTGTGCCCCTAGTGAAGCCATAGAAGAAGAGAATGATGATGATCTAGAGTCCATTGTGATGGATATATGCTTTAACTTAGAAAATCACTGTTTAGAAGATGTAGGAGTGTTTAACCAAAAAGAAGAAGAACCTCTCACAAGCATTAAAACGGTAAATTCAAAGGATGGAAGTGAAGGTAGTCAAAAGAAAAAGAAAAGAAAAGCAGTGAAACAAGAAGAGGAGGAATCATTGTTTGAAGTACTAGAGAATTTCAAGAAATATGAAGTTAAAGAATGGAAAATTTTGGTACGAATTCCTAAGAGAGAGGCCACCACAGGAGAAGCATATTATAATAATGAAAAGGACAAAAGGATTGTTGTGATCATTGAAGGGAACAAAGAGTGATGTACGTACATAGGAGAAGACCTAAATGCAGAAGAATAAATAGAGCTTGTAGCTTTATTAAGGGAATATAGGCAGGCACTTATGATTTTATGTATGGTTTGATATGGAATGGATTTTGATGAATGCATGTAAGGATGATGTCTAAGAATATATGTACGTTTGTATCAATGTATGCTTCTTTAGGATATAATATGGACGTGATTCGAGAGAAGAAGTCCCTGAAACAACGCATACATTCAATTCATCAATGAGCATAAATATTAGAGCATTTAATCCAAATAATTGTGCTACTCTTGTCTAACAATGTTGAAATCATCCTACAATACACACACACATAGTACACATATAGTACACACATAGTGTATATATATATATATATATATATATATATATATATATATATATATATATATATATATATATATATATATATATATATATATATATATATATATATATATATATATACGATACACACACCATTTCTGTCACTCTAGCACGATGGTGAGTACCAACGTGAGGAGATACACCTCATAAATGTCAATCCGTGGAGACGTGAGGACTGGTATGAAGACCGTGAGCAAGTGATGGCACAAGTGCGTGAGTGAAAGCACACAAGCATGCACACACATACACACACACGCGCACAAAGTAAGAGCAAGGAGTGGAACAATGGAAGATCTTCGATTCTACAAGAGCTCTCTTACCAAGCTGAAATTTACAACAAGCTAACCTCAAAAATGAGCTCTCCAGCCCTTTTTATAGTTTTTGAGTGGTTTTGGCCCTGTCCAGACCTAGTGTCCGGCCTAGTTAAAAAATAGGTTCCAGGGCTTATTTGGGGGCTCAAACGGAGTCTAAAAATTATGAAAATTGGTAGGATGGTAGTTCTAATACTCCTCAAGCTCGAGGACTCCTCGGCTTGAACAAAATGGAGTTACAAAAATGGAAAATGGTATTTACAATGGTTTTTAGTGATAAAAATCACTATTTTTGTAGGGATTTCTTCTGAAAATTTGACAGGTGCTTCTTGGAGCTCCCTACTTGCTCCTTCTTCTTGTGTGTCCACTTCCTTGATGCGCTTCCATGCTTTGTCCTTGACCTTGAGCTTCAACACTCCCCCCCCTCTTGAGTCTGTCGTCCCTGACAGACCCTTGTTGTAGTGGTCGTTCCATGTAGCACGTTGAGAGGTAGCGTCCTTTGCGTCCAACCGGGGCGATCCCTCTTCCCAATGTATCCTGGTCGTTTGTCTGGTTCTTCACTTTGCCACTGTTATCTCTTGCACTTCTGCCTTGTATTCCATCTGGATGGTGCATTTGTGAGTTTTCCAAAACTACTAGTTGCTCAAAGGAGGTGATCAGTGTTGATTATGAGCAACTCTCGATCGTGGACGGCTTCCTTGCTCTTGTAGTGGTCACCCTGATGTCCTCTGATTCTTCCAATGATGGCTTTCATAGTTTTCATGTCAAGTACTTGTAACCCATAATGTATGATGGTTAAGTGCATGGGTTGAACAAATTATGTGCCTTGTGCATGGCCTTGTAATGTGGCCCTACGTATGCGTACTTGGAAAATGCATGGCAAGAAGTATGGTGCAAGAGATTGGGTCTTGAGCTAAGTGCTCAAGGGTATGCTGACGAAGAGGTTTCCTAATCGATCATGGTTATAGTGTTGTTGAAGCATACACGGCTTACCATGGTGAAGGGTCCGTTGATCTTCATCTCTTCGTGTTGTAGTTCCATCATGGTGTTTGACCCTCATCTTGTCCTTTTTGTTGATGGATGTCCTTGCTGAAAGTTCGCTGATGAGCATTTTCAAGCACAGTCCTCTTTTTTTTTTTTTTTTTTTTGGAACAATGGAATCAAACAAGAAGAAAGAGGTTAGTATCAATAACATATTTTGCATGTGAAAATTGTGTCTCATGTGCCTGAGATTTCTCAATTGTGTCTATGCACGACCATGTAAGGTGGCCCTATATTGATGCATACTTTGGAAATGCATGACCTGAATGGTGCAAACGACTGGGTTATGCCAAAGGCACATGGTTGCTGCTGGTCGAGGCTTTTGATGTTACTTGCATACTTGATGAATTCTTTGATTGGAGGTGTCTATTGGATCTCGAAATGATGTAATCCTCCGGATTGGAACCCATTTTGGAATAGGGTTTGGTACTGTAGAGACCACCTCAGGCCATTTCATTGTTGGATGCTTTCCAAACTTTGGTATCCCGTGTGGTTGGCCTTTTGATTCTGTGGATGTTGTTGGTGCTTTTGGCTTCCAAACCCATATCCTGGGTGATTGCTTGCTTATTTTTGTAGAAGGGTTGAGTTTATCTTCTTTTGGTCTTTGTGCTCTGTTCTTACCCTTTGCTTTCCTTGGCTTCTTTGTTGAGGCCTTTTGCATGGTGGGGAGCATAGGCCTTTGTACGTGTAAGAGCTTCTTGGGTACCCACATCTGTAATCGCCCGTGTTGAGCTGTAGCTAATTTTTTAGGCACCCAAATTTGTACCTGATTGTGGTCGGCCTTCATTGATAGCTTCGGTACCCCAATTTGTTGGATTCTTCGTGCTTGAGCCTGTCGTAGGTGCTTGGTCCTTCTGTTGTCATGGTCGATCTGGTTGGATGGGAGTCTTTGAGGCAACATCGATGGTTGTACTCCTTTCTTTACCCAGATCTGTGTCATGCCCAACACTTCTTTCTTCTTGAAGGCTCTTTGTCTCTTTGATAGACTGGCTGTCTTGCACTGTTTTGCTTGCTTCTGAGGTTGAACTACTGTGGATGCTTTACTCTTTGAAAAAAAGGAAGAAGGTTCATCTTGCCTTTGCGACTGTCCTTCCGTGGTTGTGTCCGTCTGGATCATAGAGCTTTTGACATCTACAACATCTTGTTCGAGAAGATTAGCCTTAGAGGAACAAAGAGAGTGTGTGGTGTCAGTGTCAGTGGGCATGCGATTCTCCAATTCTAATGTAATGCACTGATTATATACCCAAACTTGAAGAAGTTGACTTCTTAGGTTCAAGTTGACAGCATGGTCGTAAATCCAATCTTGACCCAAGACAAGTGGCTCTGTGAGGTCCTCATCATGACACACTAGCATTTTGACTTTTATTGGGACATCTTGAAGGTAGATGGGAAGTTCCACCTCTCCCAAACAAGGGGTTTCCACGCCTCCTAAACCTATGAGATAGGCTTCTATGGGCTCGATGTTCAATTGCAGGTCTTGGCAGTATGAAAGTCTAACTGCACTAGTTGCTGCTCCTGAGTTGACCAATGCTCTCACAGTCCTTACACTCTTTCCTTGTCCTACCTCTATAGTCACAAAGGGTCGTCGATCAATTATTCGAGAAGTAGTTATGCCCGATTTCTGGCACATGTCCATGTGATATTTTGGAGTTTTTGTGTTGACATCTAGGCCTAGCCGCCGTAACTTATTTCTTCTGATGCGCTCTCTAGCCTCTGCTTGTGCTTCTTCTCTAACCCTTAACTCCTCTTCTTTTCGCTTCTTAGCAGTGTTGAGTCGCATGAGCATTTCCTCTGTAAGAGGTTCTTGATATAACTTGACTCGACAACCACTTATATAGTTTGGTAAGATATCACCTTCTAAAGTGGCCAATTGAACTGCACCACTAGTGGAGAGTCTATTAATGATCATGGGTCCATATCCTCATTTCTCCAGTTTGCGGGCATGTTGCTTTAGTGTATAAACCAGCACTAGATCTCCTTCTTTCAACCCTTTGTCCTTCACATGGGCATCAAAGTATGCCTTTTGTCTTTTCTTTGCAGCATAGATGCCTGCGGCTGCTCGTAGCCTCGTCTCACCTAAGCGTTCTAGATCAAAGATCCTGGAAGACAACTCATGTCCATTCCACTCATGCTCTTGTGCTACTTTCAAGGCTGGGATTAGGAAGTCCAATGGTAGCACGGCATTCTGTCCAAAGACCATCTGAAATGGGGTAGCATTGAGTACCGTTTTGTAGGCAACTCGGTATGCCCAAACAGCATGATGAAGCTGTTTGTCCCAATCAGAGCGTTTATTATTCACCAGTTTTGTCAAGACATTACATAGGATCTTATTCGTGCTCTTGGCCTGTCCGTTGGCTTGTGGGTGATAAGGGGCAGACTTCTTGTGTATCACCATGAATTCTTGAAGGAGATTTTCAATGACCTCATT
The DNA here is from genome assembly GCA_020310875.1 of Ceratopteris richardii. Taxonomy (NCBI): domain Eukaryota; kingdom Viridiplantae; phylum Streptophyta; class Polypodiopsida; order Polypodiales; family Pteridaceae; genus Ceratopteris; species Ceratopteris richardii. The sequence continues at coordinate 135,433,866 of CM035442.1, forward strand.
CAAGAAGTGCGTACCTCTATCACTAACCAACTCTATTGGTAACCCATATCTAGTGAACACATTTTCGAATAAGAACTTAGCCGTCGTTTGAGCATCATTCTTTGTCGTGGCTTTTACTTCTACCCATTTGGTAAGGTAATCAGTGGCTACAATAATGTATTCTGCATGGGAGTTTCTAGCTGGGGGGTTAATAGGACCAACAAAGTCTATGCCCCACTTCGAGAATGCACGTCCTCCCATCATTGGCCTTAAAGGCATCTCGTCTTTTCTTATCGGATACTGGGCACGTTGGCATGTATCACATTTCTTCACATAAGTATGTGCATCCATATGAAGAGTGGGCCACCAAAGTCCTGAGAATAGAATGGTCTTAATTACTCTGTCAGGCCCAAAGTGTCCACCTGCAACACTACTATGTGCAGTTTCTAAGACTTTCAAATAGTCTGATTCATGAACGCATAGTCTTAAGTATCCATCTTTGCCTCTCCGATATAAGTTGTCTCCTACTAATGCATAGTCTTGAGCCTCTTGCTCCATGCTTCTTCTTCTTGATAGACTAACCTCGTTCGTTAGTGTTCCTGATCTCATAAATTCTACCAGTGGAGCGCTCCAATCTGGAATTAATGACACGTGATAAAGAGTGGCATGCTCCACTGGGGGTCTCTTCTGGCACACTGGACAATTCTGGATCCACTCTTGTATTTCTTTGTCCATGTTAGGCCAATACACTCCTAAACGTTTTAGATTCTGCAATGTTCATTGTTTAGGGTAGTGATTTCCTAGCAGTCCCTCATGGGCTTGTTGCAACCAACTAGCATGTTCATCGTCCTCGACACAACAAGCGAGTACACCCTCTGGATCTTGTTTGTACATGCTTCCGGCCAATATTTGATACTTTTGTGATTTTACCACTTCTTCTTTGCTTTTCTTCACATTTTTATTTGCAGGCCCGAAGGTTAGGACTGGTACCAACTTATTTGCCCATTTAGGAATAACTTCTAAATTGAACAGATAAGCATCGGGCAATTCATCAGACACTCCTTGCGGTGGCTCTCCTGAAGTGATGCGAGAAAGATGGTCTGCCCTAAGATGGGTTCTACCTTTCCTGACAACAACTTCAAAGTCGTATTCCATTAGTAAGAGGAACCATCTTACTAAGCGGCCTGTATTGCAAGGTTTATTGACCAAATATAGTAAAGCTTGATGATCAGTGAAAAACTTGAACTTATTGGCCAATAGATAGTGTCTAAACTTCTTCACAGCATATACCATACCTAAGCCTTCTCTCTCCGTTGTGGTATAATTTCGTTCAGCTGCATTTAATTGCCTACTAGCATATGCTATCGGCAAATCTAGGTTTCCTTCACCTTTGGGTTGTGCTAGCACACATCCTATTGCATGATTGGAGGCATCTACATGGACATGAAAGGGTTTGCTCCAATCCGGAGTAGTCAATATTGGTGTTGTGCACAAACGTCTTTTCAGCTCGTTGAAGGAATTCTCGCATTCCTCGTTCCACTCAAAATTTGTTAGCAACCCATAAAGAGGTTTAGCTATGATGGCATACATGTGGATAAACCTACGATAATATCCACAATGGCCCATAAAGGCTTGTACCTCTTTAACATTTCTTGGTCTTGGCAACTCTGCTATCGCTCTTACCTTGTCTTCATCTATTGAAATTCCATTCTTAGAAGCAATGTGACCTAAGATCTTACCTTGTCGTACCATGAACACACACTTCTCTGGGTTCAGACACACTCGATATTCTCTACACTTGTTGAAGATCTGTTTGAGCTCAGGGATGTGATAACTTCTTTCTTGGGAATGAGCGCATAAATCATCCACATATACTTCTAAGCTCTTTCGCAAGAACTCTTTGAATACATGACACATGAGCCTTTGGAATGTTGCAAGTGCATTGGTGAGCCCAAATGGCATCACATGAAATGCAAAGATTCCCCATTCTGTGGCAAAGGCCATTTTGTGTTGATCTTCGGGGGCAATGGCTACCTGGTTGTAACCTGAAAATCCATCAAGGAAGCTGTAAACTTCCTTGCCTGCAACACGCTCCAATAGATGTTTGGTGATTGGAAGTGGATAACTATCTCTGATTGTAGCAGCATTAACTTTTTTAAGGTTAATGCACACTCGCAATTTCCCATTCTTCTTGGGCACCACCACAATGGGGGACACCCATTCAGTGTGCTCAATCTCATAGATGAATCCAGCTTCAATCAGCCTGTCAATTTCCTCTTTTATTTTGGCTGCATAATTGTCATTATATGTGTAGGGCTTTTGTTTGGTGGGCTTGGCATCAGCGGTCATCGGAATCGTATGAGAGCAAATCTTTGGATCTACTCCTTTCAAGTCTCTATAGTGCCATGCGAACACATCCCTATATTCCCTTAATAGAGCTACAAGCTCTGCTTCTTCTTTTGCACTTAGGTCATCTCCTATGTACGTACATCGTTCTTCGTCCCCTTCAATGGTCACTACAATTTTTTTGGTCTTTTCTTTATTGTCATATGCTTCTCCTATAATGGCCTCTCTCTTAGGCATCCGTACCAAAATTTTTCGGTCTTCCACTTCATATTTCTTGAAATTTTCTGGCACTTCAAACAATGATTCTTCCTCTTCTTGTTTCACTGCTTTTCTTTTCTTTTTCTTTTGACCTCCTTCACTTCCCTCCTTTGAATTTATCGTTTTAATACTCATGAGGGGTTCTTCTTCTTTTTGGGTTAACACTCCTATGTCTTCTAAATAGTGTTCCTCTGAGTCAAAGTAAGTATCCATCACAATGGATTCTAGATCATCGTCATTCTCTTCTTCTTCTGTGAACTCACTAGGATCACACTCTTCCAACAGGGGCTGACACATGAACACTGAAATATCATAACCCTCCTCATCACAATGAAGTGTCCATTGTTCTTCATTGACTGCAATGTCCATGGTAGCTCAGATTTCTGCCCAACCATGAGGCTCAAATTCCTCATCTGGAAATATCATCGGTGTATAGGCTGGGTCTTTTATTGGTCTATCTCCTGGGGAAGTTCCTTCTTCTCTTGCTTTTAGACGCTTTTCCTCTTCCTCCGCGACCTTGCACATCCACAAGTGAGTATCTTCATGCAACCAGGATGGATCAGGTGAACTTCCAGAATGCACAGAGATTGAATCTTCTTTTGCTTTGTGGATAGGATTCCACTGTAGGGGTGGTACATCTCTGAAGGTGTAATCCTTCAGATTGACCCTGGTGGTGACCCCTAAGTGCTGTAAGTACAAGGAGTTGGTTCCCCAATCTTGTACTATTTGCAATTGTCGTAGGAACGGTCTTCCTAGGATCATCTCGTAAACATTATTTTTTTCAAAGTCACATATAGCAAATGTATGTTCAAACTCTACACCACAAGTGGTTAGAGTTATCCCTTCAAGCAATCCTAGAGGTCTTTCAAAATGACCATCTGCCATTTGAAGCTTCATTCTTGTTGGTCTTAATGTGGGTTTGCCCCATCGCTTCCACAAGGATGTGGTCGCAATAGCAACACCAGCACCTCAATCTACGATTGCTTTGGTTGTGTAACCTTGATAGGTGATTGGAAGATACGTATTACCTTCTTCACCTTCACTCATGTCCCCTATCTTGTCGAGAGGTATCTCGGGAACTTTTTGCTTAGAGCCTACTTTTGGCATATTGGATTCAAGTTCTGGAACCTGATCCTTCACATGATTCCAGAGCTCGGGTTTTGCTTTGAGCAGCTCTTCCACAGTGAGATGACATTGAACCTTAGTGTTCTTCACAACATCAGTGTTTCTTGGAATCACTGAGTCTTCATTTCTTACCAATATTGTGGGAGCTCTGATCTGGAGAGATTCAGATTCCCATGGGCCTGTGAAATGAGGCAACTCTTGTAAAGAATTAGATTCAAAATCTAATCTTTCATCTTCTTGTTGCTCTGCTTGGTCTCCATAGATAGACGGAATGTCTTGGGGAAATTGATCATGAAGATCATCGATCTCAGGAATAGGAGGGGAATTACCCTTCTCCTTGGCCCATTTCTCTTCCTGTATTTCCCGCAAGAACTCTTGAGAGTACTGTTGAATTGAAGGAGGTATTCCAGCATCCGTGGAATTAGGAACATAAGCTCCCATTGGTGGTGAGCTTCCTCTTTCAATAACTGGTTGAGCCTGTGGAGGTAAAGAAACTTGTGGTTTGTTTACCAACTGCTCTAATCTTTCTAGTAAGCCCTGGAAATGCAGATCCGGTTTGACAGAGTTTGTCTGATTGAACTTTTGACTAGTCTCAAGTATAGCTTGAGCTTGTTCTACCATTTTCATGCACATTTTCATCCGTTCAATCTCTAAATCCGCACTAGGGTAACTCTTGTCTAGGTTTGCAGCTATTGGCCCTTCTTGAAGTCGAGCCTGGTAGGCTTTGAACATCATGTCCAAGCTTTCTGGAGTTGGATCTGCAAGAACAGACCCTGGTTGTGGGTTATTTACCATGGGTGGTGGGGTGGAATGAGGTGGAGTGGATGGAGCTTCGGTATGTGAGGGGCTTTGAGATGCAATGTCTTCTATTTTTGTTTTGGTATCCCTTAGGCTTTCTTCTAGCTCGGATAGCTTTTTGTTCCACTTGCGATTAGCCTTCTCTCTGGTATCCTTCCATGTTCTTGGTTTCCTCTTACTAGGCTCTCCTGATTCACTTGACTCCGATTGCTCGGATGGTTTTGCTTGTTGTGCAGCCTGTGCCCTAGTAACTGCCTGTACAGGAGCCACATTACTACTACTTGAACTTGAATCTGCCACTAAGCCTACCACATTGATGGGTGTCACCTTGGGTGCACTAGAGGGGTTTCTCGGACACTCTCTAGGAAGATGTTCCTGGCCGCACTCAGGACAAAAGCCTTGTATTGTGATGTTCTGTCCTAGTCCTAGAGCTGGTTGGTGGGGACATTCACGAATGAAATGGTCGCCGTGACATCTAAAGCATGGTCCTCTAGGGGCTTGTGGTCTTACTTGTCTCAATTGGGGCCTAGGATTTGGATTCGTATACATGACATTGGAGTATTCTGGCTCCCAATTTTGTTCCATAGGTGGTGTCTCATATTGACACTGAGAAATCTCACTTTGCTCAGGTGACTCTATATAATAAGCATGTGGACTATCTTCATGGAAGTAGTCTGAACCATGAGCGTGAGAATCATTTTCTGAGACCAATGGGGTTAGTGGCACCAATGCTCTATTAGGGTTCTCCTCCGCCATTGTATACTTAACTGGGATCACATTGGCAGGAGCTGGCGGTTGGTTTCCTAGGACTGGTTGTGGCCTATATGGTGCCTGATATTGCTGCTGGTATTGAGGTTGATATTGTTGTGGCCTATAATATGGCTGTTGGTACTGATTCTGAGACCTACCCTGCTGGTTAGGTTGCTGATAATTTTGTCTAACAGCCTGCCTATTATAGGGACAATCTTGGGTCGTATGATTTGTATATTTCCTCTCAATGGTGCAATATAGAGCATTAGGGTTTCCTTGGGGTTGAGGCGTCAACGGGCAAACATTAGCCATGTGATCTCCGCCACATGTATAACATCGCTTCACTGAAGTGACCCTTGGCATTTGTCTATTTTGAACTCCTAGATTTTTGGCCATTTGCTCAGCTATCTCATCTATTTCACTAGAAGTTCTAGTGGTATGACTAGTAGAACTGTCTAAATCCTTATAGAGTTTGGACAGTCCTAACTCCTCACCCAAGTTGTCTTCTATGTCAATGCATATCCGTACACACTCTTCTAAGGATCTAGGCTCTTTCAAGTATACATATGACCTTAATTTTGTGCTCAATAGGCCATCTAAAAACAGTGCCACCTGTTTGGCTGATGTGGGTAATTCTGGTACAGGGCATCTTTCCAAGTACTGTCTAAATCTTCTTCCTGCGAGTCGCACTATTTCTTGGGGTGTCTGCTTGAAGCTGTGGATCAAGGATGATGTGTTATGCCTGATACCACTCTTGGAAAATTCTACAATGAATTCTTCTAGCAGCTGACCTATCTCTCTATAGTTGCGATTGTTTAGAGGTTGAAACCAAGCTAAGGCAGTACCCTTAAGAGTCAAACCAAATGCCTCGAACTGGGTGAATAAGTCTTCAACCTGTTCAGCTCTTAGCACTTGTTTGAACTCCGCCACATGATCATAAGGATCTCCAAATCCATCAAAGTAGTTCTTCATTGTCTTAACCACTTGAGAGGGTCTAAGGGTTCTTGAGTGTTCTCGTGGTCTAGGCAATGGGAAATCATGATCATCTCTTTGATGCCTATAAACTCTATGTCTCTCCCTTTCAGGTCTTTCCGTTCCATATCCTGATCTGTCTCTGCCTACAGTGTCTGCAAAGCTTACCTCCGGTCTCTCTCTAGTTCTTTCCTTGTGGGTTTCATGACCCTTGGATGATCCGGCTCCTTGGAGGCCCTGGGAAACATTAGATCTTGGTGGAGGGAAAATTGATTCACCTTGCCAAGTGTAAGCATGTCTGTCATGATCTGATACCAAGAATAATTTTTGAGATGTGTGATCTAGATAGACAACTTTCCCTGGTGTCTCTGGATCCTTGAATTCATAGATGGTAACTACTGGGCTGGGTTGATCTGGCCTAAATCTCCAAAAATCTTCCTCCGTTTCTCTATTCACAAATAGTTCTATTCTTTTGTTATCTTGAGGAATCCATTCTGGAGTGATCACTCTAGTCAAGACTGACTTACCTCTAGGGGTCTTGGGTTCTCCTCCTAGGTCCCCTTTCTCTAGGTCTCCTATCTCATTCTCAGGAATGATATTTCCAAACTCATCTGTCCTATCTGGTAAGTTGGTAACCACATACATGGTTCCTTCCTTATCAATGTAAGCACCCTCTTCGAACTTGACTACTGGGTGTTCGAGTCCAAAGGGTTGGTCAGGATTTTTGAGTTGAACCACTGATCGTCTTAGACCATCCTCATA